>ML266029.1:0-22986 GCA_005239495.1 Nicotiana undulata | reverse complement strand
TATATATTATGATATGTTTTGGGCTGTAAGCCATGTTTGGGGCCTAGTGCCGATTTGTTTGCCCCTGGGGGGATGTTTTTACTATTTTCCTCACTGTTATGTTATGATTTTCACTCAGTCTTTTCTATGAAATTGTTTTGACACTCAGAGTATTTTGATACTACTTCTTGAAAATGAAATACTGCTTTTGGGTCGAGAACCCGGTATATTTATGGCCTGAAGGGCAATTTGAGAGTGTCTGACTGAGTGAGGCTGCTGGCCTATATTGTGAGGATGATATGATATGAGTGAGGCTGCGGGCCTATATTGTGTGTGAATTATGCCATGCTGTGGCTTATTATTGCGCTTGGGCTGTAGGAGCCCCTCCGAAGTCTGTAACACACCCCCAGTGAGCGCCAGTACCAAATGAGTGATGCCCGCNTTGGCTAGCCTAGTTCCACGATAGGCGCCATCACGACCTGTTAGGATTTGGGGTCGTGACAGGCTTTAGAATTTACACTCCTCACTGAAAGCAGTTCAGTCCCCCTTAAGAAGATCCAACTGAAAATAAATTGACAAAAACCTCCTAAAGGTTGGTACAAATTAAATATTGATACTAGTTATAAGGACTATCATAAAAAAAGTGGCCTGGGGTGTGTGTTCCGCAATGCAGATGGTCACTGGATTGTTGGTTTCACAAAATCCCTACATGCTAGGGGTTCTTTGGAAGCAGAGATTATAACATTAAAGGAAGGACTCAAAACCGCCCATGAGTGGGGTTTATTCCCACTGGAAATAGAACGGATTGTGCGAAGGCAATTCAAACTATATAACATGGTAATAGATTACTTGATAAACTTGTTAATGATTGCAGGTTGTTAATGCGCCAAGGGAAGGTGACCCCCTCCGGCACGTATTTAGACAAGGCAACATTGCGGCACACCAACTGGCTAAGGATGAAAGGATTTCAGGAAAAGAAAAAAGATTTTTTGTATCTCCTCCCAATTGTGTTGTTAATTTTGTGAAGTATGACCAAGACAATCATGTTTTTTTGTTAAGTACCTAACCATGGATGCTAGCAATATGTTGGCAAGCTTAGGCAATCAAAGTGTCCTACGTGACACAAATGAAGACTATGATGTAACAAATATTAAGTAGCTTTGTTATATATATATATATATATATATATTCCTGTTTGCTAAAAAAAGGACTTGGTCTAAATGATAATAATAGATCCAAATACAATTGTGTACGGTTGAAATCGGGACCATCCGATTTTACTATTTGATCGAGACTGGAACATCGCATAGAAGGTCAGCTTCAGCCGAATCACGGAGCTGAGGCATCGAGTTCGAGATCGAAGTCTCTTTCGAGATCGAGGTTGGTAGCAATCGAAGCCAAGAGAGACAGACGCCGATTAATATCGGAGATGGCTTAACAACGGAAGAGCGAGCTAGATATCCGTGATTGGTTTAGGATCGTGGTATAAATCACGGAACGGATCAAATCAGAAGCGGTTAATTATCTAATTATGTGAGTTTCTTCTGTAATTAGAGTTATACCATAAAAAGAATTCCTCTACTATATAAAGGGGAGTTTTAATCATTTGTAAGGATCATCATCATTCAGAGAGATTAAAGCAATACATTTTTTTCTTTCTCGCTTATATTATTCATCATCTCACTCTGTTTTCTATTGTTCTTGCACCTATCAGTTTGAGAGTATCTTGACTCAAGGGCTGAAGTTCTATTTGAACACTGGTTTGATTTACTTATAACTCATTTCTTTTATTTATCTTCACTTTTATAAATTAGTGTTGAGTGAAATCACATATCCTTAAAACTACAATATAAGTTTAATTATTATCCAAATTTTAGGGTAAACAGTTTGGCGCCCACCGTGGGGATAAGGATAATATTGATTGTTCAATATTGATTCCGATAACACATACTATTTTACGTTTGTTCTTGTAAGTGTTTTTGTTTTCAGGATAAAACATGTCAAACTGACACCCACACATGGTGACAATGGCCTCAGATATCACGGGGAAAATGACAATGTAGCTGCTCCATGGGTCGAGGTGTCTCAGGCTGATCTCGATGGAGTACCAATTGCCAATCCAGTCGACGTCAGTTCGCATATCGCCTTAAATGCAAATTTGGGCGCAGATCCCGAAGGGAGTGTACGCAGAGAAGGCCTATTTGGTGGTCGAGGTACACAGGGCGGAGGAGATGGAGGAGTTAGCCTCCAAGTAATATTCAAGATGTTACAGGCTCAATAAGCCGCTATTGCACAACTACAAAATCAGCATCGAACGCCGAGTGGGTTCGAATCGGAAGTCGCTCGCCAAACCGAACCAGTGCCAGAAAGGCCAAACGCCAATGAATCGGGGACTGACCCCGCCGTTATGAAGATGCTCAAGGAGCTCAGCAAACGAATTGAATCGGGAGAAAAGAAAATTGAGGCAAATGATAAGAAAGTAGAAACGTACAACTCTGGGGTTGACCAAATACCGGGGGCACATACGATTTTAAAAGGAACGGACTCAAAGAAGTTTGTGCAGAAGCCGTTCCCCCCAAGTGCGTCTCCGAATCCCATTCCGAAGAAATTTCGTATGCCAGAAATCCCTAAGTACAATGGGACCACCGACCCAACGAGCATGTCACCTCCTATACATGCGCCATCAAAGGAAATGATTTGGAAGATGATGACATCGAATATGTTCTACTGAAGAAATTTGGAGAAACTTTATCGAAGGGAGCAATGATATGGTACCACAATTTTCCACCAAATTCCACCGACTCATTTGCCATGCTTGCAGATTCTTTCGTAAAGGCACATGTCAGAGCGATAAAGGTTGCGACAAGGAAATCTGACCTTTTCAAAATGAAACAAAAGGATAACGCAATAATGAGGGAGTTCGTGTATCGGGTATTGTATCTACCATCGGGAGAATCAAAGATACTAGATTGCCCAAGCCCCTTCAAACCGATCCTTCCTAGAGAAACCCTCATCAAATATGCAAGTACACATGGCCACAAAACCAAAGACTGCAGGCAACTGAGGGAGGAGGCAGCCCGTTTATTCAACGAGGGCCACCTTCTAAAGTTCATAAGCGATCGAGCCAAAAACCATTTCAGAGAAAGGGACGCCAACAGGAAAAAAGAACAGGAAGAGCCACAACATGTGATCCATATGATCGTTGGTGGGGTCGATATTCCAAAAATGCCCGTGTTCAAACGCAATAAAGTATCAATTACTAGGGAAAAACAGACCCAAGATTATGTGCCAAAAGTCACCATATCATTCAACGATGAGGAAGCATAAAGAATGTCTCAACCCCACAATGACGCTCTTGTAATTTCTATCTCTATGAATAAAATTCAAGGTAAGCGTGTTTTAATCGATCCATGTAGCTCGACTAACATTATCTGATTGAGGGTCGTGGAGAAGCTCGGCCTACAAGATCAAATCGTAACCGCAGCTCGGGTCCTAAATGGTTCAACATGGCCAGGGAAACAACTAAAGGAGAAATCATTTTACTGGTGAACGTAGATGGGACTGTTCAACAAACCAAGTTCCATGTAATCAAGGGAGACATAAGGTACAACGCCCTGCTCGGAACACCCTGGATTCACAATATGAAGGCAGTCCCATCGACTCTCCACCAAATGCTAAAAATCACAACGCCAGATAGAGTGAAAACGGTATATGGGGAGCAACATGCTGCAAAAGAAATATTCGCGGTCGATGAGGTAACACCGATATCGGCGCTTTCGTCAACAAAGGGATCGGAGTTCAAAGGAAAATATCAGGCGAAATAGCAACCACAGCCACAAGCCTCGACTCAGTCGGAAAAGCAAGGAGCGGAAGAGGACGACGACTACTGGATCCCTCGATCCTTCATTTTCCTCAAAGATTCGGACACAACCAAATCGACAGTCGAAGAGCTGGAACAGGTTATATTGATCGAATACCTACCCGATCGAAAGGTGTACCTGGGTACGGGGTTAACCCCTGAACTCAGGAAAAAACTCATTAAATTTCTTATTGATAATCTGGATTGTTTTGCTTGGTCCCACTTAGATATGACAAGGATCCCACCGGAGATCACAACACATTGATTGAGCCTGGACCCGAAGTTCTGACTGGTAAAACAAAAGAGAAGGCCCCAGTCCGAGGTAAAACAGGAAAAAATCAAGGACGAGGTAACCAAACTTCTCAAAATAGGATCCATTCGGGAAGTAAAATATCCCGAATGGTTAGCAAACGTAGTGGTAGTCCCTAAAAAGAGGAACAAACTTAGGATGTGCGTAGATTATAAATATTTAAACAAAGTATGTCTCAATGACTCTTTTCCACTGCCGAATATCGATCTCATGATCGATGCTACGGCTGGCCACGAGATCCTTAGTTTTCTCGACGCCTACTCCGGGTACAATCAAATTCAAATGAACCCGGAGGATCAGGAAAAGACTTCGTTCATTACTAAATATGGCACATATTGTTACAACATAATTCCATTTGGACTAAAATTATTTGGTGCTACCTACCAACGCCTAGCGAACAAAATGTTCGAAGAACAAATAGGTAAATCAATGGAGGTATATATTGATGATATGCTAGTTAAGTCTCTGCGCACAAAGGACCATTTAACACATTTGCAGGAAACCATCAACATATTGAGAAAATACAACATGAAGCTCAATCCCAAGAAGGGGATTTCTGGGTCGGTTCGGGCAAGTTCCTCGGCTTTATGGTGTCAAATTGGTAGATCAGAATCAACCCCGATAAAATTAAGGCAATGGAAGACATCACAGTCGTGTACAACGTTAAGGTCGTACAAAGATTAACAAGACGGATTGCTGCCTTAGGCCAATTCATTTGGAGGTCTTTGAATGGAAGCCACAGGTTCTTCTCGCTGCTAAAAAAGAAGATCAGTTTTGCTTGGACCCCGGAGTGCCAATTGGCGTTGGAAGAATTGAAGCGGTACCTCTCGAGCCCATCATTGCTTCATACTCCAAAAGCAGACGAACAACTCTACTTATACTTAGCAGTCTCGGAAGTCACGATAAGTGGTGTCCTAGTTCGAGAAGAGCAAGGTACGCAATTTTTTGTTTACTATGTTAGTCTAACTTTAGGTGAGGACAAAGCCCGGTACCCATACTTAGAAATATTAGCGCCTGCTCTAATAAGCGCCTCTAGGAAACTAAAACCAAATTTTCAGTGCCACCCAATTTGTGTGGTGACTACTTGTCCTCTTCGTAATGTTTTGCATAAGCCCAAACTCTCGAGCCAATTGGCCAATTGGCCAAATGGGCAGTCGAACTTAGTGGGTATGATATCGAGTATCAACCCCGAACAACCATCAAGTTTCCAATCTTAGCAGACTTCGTGGCCGACTTCACACCAGCCCTCGTACCCGAGGTTGAAAAGGAACTTTTGTTAAAAATGGGTACATCTTCGCGGGTATGGACCCTTTTTACAGATGGTGCTTCAAATGTAAAGGGGTCCAGGCTAGGCATTGTTTTGAAGCCGCCCACGAGCAATACAATTAGGCAATCTATCAGAACTTCTAAGTTGACTAACAATGAGGCAGAGTATGAGGAAATTATTGTAGGTCTCGAACTAGCTAAAAGCTTGGGAGCAGAGGTCATCGAGGCGAAATGTGACTCCCTACTTGTGGTAAACCAAGTCAACATAACCTTCGAGGTTCGAGAGGACCGAATGCAAAGGTACTTGGACAAGTTGCACGTAACGCTACATCAGTTTAAAGAATGTACCCTACAACATGTACCTCAAGAGAAGAACAATGACGCCGACGCCCTCACGAATTTGGGGTCACCAGTCGAAGATGATGAAATTAGCTCGGGGACTATAGTACAACTTTTGAAGTCAGTAATTGAAGAAGGCCATGGCGAAATAAACTCCACAAGCCTAACTTGGGATTGGAAGAATAAATATATCAAGTATCTAAAAAATGGTAAACTCCCATCCGACCCTAAGGAATCGAGGACTCTACGAACAAAGGCTGCTCGATTCACATTGGCCGTAGATGGAACATTGTACATAAGGATGTTCGATGGACCGTTGGCAGTATGTTTGGGCCCAGGAGACACCGACTACATCCTATAAGAAGTTCACGAGGGTACTTGCAAAAACCATTCTGGTGCTGAATAAATAGTTCATAAAGTCATCAGAGCGGGATACTATTGGGCCAATATGGAGAAAGATACTAAAGAATTCGTTCGAAAATGCGACAAGCGCCAAAGATATGCACCGATGATCCACCATCCCGGAGAGAAACTTCATTCAGTCCTATCCCCATGGCCATTCATGAAGTGGGTAATGGATATCATCGTCCCTTTTCCATCAGCTCCAGGTAGAGCTAATGTCACGACCCAAACCGATGGGCCGCAACGAGCACCTGGTACCTTACTCAACCGAGTACCAAGATAACGTATCTTTTCGTATCATGCAATTATAGGTAAATGAGATGGAAAGTCTGCTTATAGGTAAATGAGATGGAAAGTCTGCCGTAGGATAACTAGAATAAAACATGTAATATCAACTTATACATAAGACATACGGGCCTATAAGACCAAGATAATCACTCGTACACTAAACATAGGCTGACAAGGCCATACAATCTTACGTACATGACATATGTCTACAAGAATTCATATGACTCTTTTACAAATTAAGATAGGTTGACGTGATTTTGCTTCAGCAAAAATTTCATACGAAGTTGCACTACGTAATAGAAACGGGATTTTGCGATTCTAAGTAAGTACGGTGCAATCTTTCTAAAAAATATCATACAGATTTTCCCCTAATTCGATCCACTGTTACGTGTTGTCCCAATTGACATGTGTTATAGGGATCTTCAAGAGAATCGGCTCAATTATGTTAAGGCTATCCCTTCTTCCTTTTCGGCATGATCTATACGACACAAACGAAACGAGCAAATGCACAACTTCCATAAATGACTCTATTCATAGAAGTGCTAGATATGCTTATGTTCTTGATTCCCTATGTGTCCTATTATTTTATCATATGTTCATGGGCATCAGAAAATACGTAATTTGATAAAGTTTATTTCATGATATTAATCAGAGGAATAATGGTCTTATGACACTCCGAGATTTATTGACGTACTTCTCATGCATTGCATTCATTTACATTGACCCATGACCAAATGGAGTTATATACGCGTATATATATATATATATATATATATATATATATGGGATATGAGAAAAGGTTACAACGTTATATACGCACCATCACCTGATCAGCTGGTATACGTTGATGATTTGCCCACAGTGGCCGAGATGATATGATGGGATGCCCTCATAGGCTTGATGATGTTATGAACGCATATACCCATGCATGGTATGACATTTATACGCATATGCATGACATTATAAGTATTAAATGTTTCACAAAGCTATTCATAGTTACATGTCGAGTCTTTTACTACATGTTTCTCTCATGTCTATTATTTACTGATTTTCATTCCTTACATACTCGGTACATTATTTGTATTGACGTACCGTTTTCCTGGGGACGCTGCATTTTATGCCTGCAGGTCCCGATAGACAGGTCGAGAGTCCTCCAAGTAGGCTATCAGCTCAGCGGAAGATGTTGGTGCGCTCCATTTGCTCCGGAGTTGCTTATTTGGTCAGTATGATTTGGACGTGTGTTATTTAGTATGGCGGGCCCCTGTTCTGACCTTTATGGTACTTATCTACTCTTAGAGGATTGTAGACATATGTCATGTACGTAAAAGATTGTATGGCCTTGTCGGCCTATGTTTAGTGTACGAGTGATCATCTTGGTCTTATAGGCCCGTATGTCTTATGTATAAGTTGGTATTGCATGTTTTATTCTAGTTATCGTACGACAACCTTTCCATCTCATTTACCTATGATTGCATGATACGAAAAGATACGTTATGTTGGCACTCGGTTGAGTAAGGTACCGGGTGTCCGTCGCGGCCCATCGGTTTGGGTCGTGACAACTAAATTCATCATATTTATGACTGACTATTTCTCTAAGTGGGTTGAAGCACATGCCTACGAGAAAGTCAGAGAAAAAGAAGTTATAGACTTCATCTGGTATCACATCATATGCTGATTAGGGATACCTGTCGAAATCGTATGTGACAATGGAAAACAATTCATCGACAACAAAATAACAAAGTTTCTCGAAGATCACAAAATAAAAAGGATCTTATCGACACCGTATCATCCTAGTGGGAACGGACAGGCCGAATCGACAAACAAGACCATCATTCAGAATCTACAGAAGACATTGAACGACGCTAAGGGAATATTAAGGGTGTTAAACGGGTGGGCCGGGTCGGGCTGGGTAGGGAAAACATTAAACCGTCTGAATTTAGAACCGGGCCGGTTACGGGTTAGGGCCTACCGGGTTTAACGGGTCCGATTCTATCCGGGTAAAAATTGAACCGTAAGGGTTACGGGTCAAAGGGATCGGGCCGCGCCGGGTTAGTGTTAAATTATTATTTTTAATTTTTTTTTTGTATTTGGTATAACTATCGTAAAAATATAAACAAAAAAACAATATTATAAAAATAGTGTTTGAATAAAGGATGCAAAGAATTTAAAATTCTTATATTTGAATATATCATTAAGAATTTAAATATAAAGATAATAGAATACAATTAAGATGGAAAACAATTTCACTTATAATTTGCATGTTCAAACTTGCAAATTAAAGTTTACATTTAATACTTCAAATTATAGTTCAAACTTGCACTTATCATTGCATAATAAATTAATAATACTTCAAAGTTCAAAGTAATCTAACAAACTAAAACATTAAATATAATACGTCTAATAATATTAAAATAACACAAATTGTCTCAAATCAAACGAATTTCTGAAGAATTTTCAAGACAACTCTTCATATGCCTCCTTAAACATCATGTGCTCGTGCACTTTGGACGAAGATTTAAGATTAGACCACAATTCTACACTTTACTTTGTAAAGTTCTTCATTTTCTTCTACCACCTCAAAGTGTTCCCAAACATATGAGCGCACTCTAGAATCACGGGGCATGATTTAACTTGAATGAGAGAATATGAGTTTGACAAATGAGAGATGAGTGAAGAAATGAAGAGGGGGTGGGGGTGTATTTATAGTTTTACAAAGGGTTAATTTTATTTAAAAAAAGGCCCAAAAAGGGTTAAATGTGCAAATAAGTCGTTGGGAAACGGCTCCTTGGCAAGTAACCGTTGCCAACAATCCAATCCAAGTCCAACCCCTAAAAAAATTTTTTAAAAAAAGAAGAAACTAGTCGTTAACCGGTCTGGGTCGGTCCGGTCTGGTTTAACCAGTTCTATAGTGTTTATATTGACCGGTTTGACTGGTCCGGGTAACCGGTAGAAAAAATATAAATGGCCTAACCCCCCTTACCCCTTAAACCCAGCCCACCCGGCCCCCTTTGTACCGGGCCGGTCCGGGTTCGGTTTCAACTAATCTGGGCCGGTCCGAAAACGGGTTGATCCGGCCCGTTTAACACCCTTACGGAAAATGGAGAGAAATTTTGCCCAAAGTCCTTTGCGCGTATCAAACAACGTCAAAATCCAGTACGAGGGCAACACCGTTCTCCTTAGTATATGGCGCCGAAGCTCTGATCCCGGTCGAAGTCGGGGAACCTAGCGTCAGGTTTCGATACACAACGAAAGAGTCAAATGACGAGGCTATGAATACGAGCCACGAATTACTAGATGAAAAAAGGGAAGCTGCCCTCATCCGAATGGCCGCACAAAAGCAGCGCATCGAAAGGTACTATAACCGAAGAGCCAATCTTCGCCACTTTAGAATCGGGGACTTAGTTCTGAGAAAATTCACCCTCAATACTCGAGACCCAAATGAAGGAAAACTCAGCCTCAATTGGGAAGGACCAAACCAGGTCCTCGATATAATCGGGAAGGGATCCTACAAGCTCGACACGATGAACGACGGACAACTACCAAATAATTGAAACATATCACTCCTCAAACGATATTATTGTTAAGGTATGACCTTCTCCTTTTTCATTTATTTTTTATACTAACTTGTTGCAGGTGTTCGATCGGGGGCATCAAAGTTTTCTCCAAACATGAAGTCCTTAGGTCTGAAAGCACGCGTTGCACTCTTTTTTCCTTCGACCGTTGTTATCCCAAATGGGTTTTTTCGACAAGGTTTTTAACGAGGCAACCATTGTTCGTGCTAACTTAGAGCAATTCAACAGTATCCGAGGCTTATCTACAATCAACCTCGAATATTGGGGGGGCATCACCCTCAAAGATTCTATTTTTAGGAAAAATACTTCATATCAACAAGGTCTCGATAGGTAAATTTTGTAAAGGGCCAAACGGTCGAATGACCGTGTCCATGTAGATTACTCGAGCCCTAGTGGAAAAACATGTACGCATGTATGATCTATTGAAAGAAGTATTTTTTCCTTACCAGATGTTCCATGCCTTAGTGAAATTTCTACTTTACGGTTTCATACTTATGATTTATTATGGAAACCGGCTCATGGGCTGATCGCAACTAAAGTTCGAACAATCAACCCCGCACTTGGCAACTGACCATCTAAAAATTGACATGTTCGAATTACTAAACTTCGAGACCGTAAGACTTTAAAAAGGCAATCCTCGATTTTATAGGCCAAGGCCACCCCACTCGGGGACTGACGCTTCGAACAAGTTCGAAGTATAATTGGGAAAATAAGTCCAAGAGGCAGATCCCAAGGCTATGGCTAAATTATCGATGTTCGGAGACGTCTGAATTCTGCAATAAAAACTAGCCTTCGAATTCTTTTATAAACCGGTTAAAAGGCTACCCTCGGCAAAATAATCGAAGAGCTTCGACAACGTCAGCCCTCGGAAAAAAAACCCAGCGGGTACAAACTTACTTCGTGCTAAGGCATAAAAAAATTTATAATTAAACTTTTTAAGCCGAAAAGGGAAAAAGCCACCCTTCTAAGGCCATATCGACCAAATTCAAGAGCCTAAGTGCCATTATATTTTTTGAGTTCGAGGGTTCATCCACACTCAACTAAAACCTAAGGGTTTTCCTACTTCGAGTTCAGGAGTTCATACTCACTCAACTAAAACCTAAGGGTTTTCCTACTTCGAGTTCGAGCAAGTAATCACTCAACCACAAAGGCTATATTAGTTCGACTTCGGCCAAGTTGCCTAAGTTTCGAATTCACAAACAAATCCTCACAAGGCATGAATTATATTAAAAAATTCACAAGGCACAAGGCAAATCGGAATTTTCACAAGTCAAAAAATTGAGACAAAGTTCAAAAGGGAAATATTTTATATATTCAAAGGTATTTACAAAGGACCAATCAGGGTCCTGCACAAAAGAAACAAAAAAAAGAAAAACAAAAATACAAAAGCCCCTAGCTATTCTCGGGGGCAATTTTCTTCCTCGGGGGAAGCTTCTTCCTCGGGCTCCTCGCTGTCCTCGGACCCGCTCTTGCCGCCATCATCATTATCATCGCCGTCGTCATCAGAAAAGGCCAATAGTCTAGCATCGGCTTCATGCTCTTTTGCCTTTTCTATCTCTTCGGTAAGATCGAAGCTTCGGGTGTGGATCTCCTCGAGGGTCTCCCTCCGAGATTGGCATTTTTCAAGCTCAGCAATCCAATGTGCTCGTGTTTGAGCAGTATCGGCAGCCTCCCTCACTTGAGCTTGAGCGTCTTCGGCATCGGCTCGATAAATGGCCACCATCTTGTCAGCCTAGGTTTTTGCTTTTTCGGCCTCAGCTTGGGCCTTTGTGACTTCGGAAGCCAACTAAACCTCGGCTGACGGATAAGTGTAAAAGAGATATTATCAGACCATCAAATATATAAAGAAAAGGGAAGCTTATCATGGTTCTTTGCCTCCCATCGGCCTTTTGCCAAATCGCGCCAACAACGCTCACCGTAATTAGAGGTCGAGGTCAGTTTTTGTATCCAACTCTCGAGGTCGGGGATCGCTCGAGGCATCTAAGCGACTGCTGCATGATGAAAGAAGGCATTAATAGAGAAGAAGAACAAAACAATGCATGAAAATTGACACTGGAATAGTACTTACGTTTCGTGTTCCATTTCTCAAGAAATGACATCTTCTCTATCGGGATGAGATCAGAGGTCTTCACCCGAACAAACCTACCCGTCCAGCCTCGATCGTTGTCCTTGTCGATGCTCGAGAACAACACCTTGGTTTCCCGACAATGGAGTTTGATCAACCCTCGATAGATACGGGAGTTGTACAACCTGATGAGGTGGTCGAGGGTGAATGGCATCCCTTCGGCTTTGCTCGTAAAGAATCAGAGCATGATAACTATGCACCAGAAGGAGGGTGGATTTGGCCTAAGGTAACCTGGTATTGACGGTAGCAGTCAATGATAACAAGGTCGAGGGGGCCTAGCGCGAAAGGGTAAGTGTAAACACTCAGATACCCTTCCACGTGGGTGGTAATGCTTTCTTCAGGGGCTGGAATCACCACCACTTTATCCCCCTAGTTGCAATCTCTCTTGATTTGCTCGAGATACCCTACAGTTATCGAGCAAATGTACCTCGACATATGCTCGCACTGATCAGGGACCGAGGAAGGTTTATCGATCTTATAATCATATTTAAGGATACACGGGCCAGGAACACACTCCTCAGGGAGCGGATCCACCGGTGTTTTGTCACCCGCCGTCCGTGAAGAAGAAGCTTTCTCCTTTTGGGGAACTGTTTTAGATGTTTTCACCATTTTATGAGTTAAGGAAAGAAGAAGGTAGTAAGATTTGGTGTTTGAAGACTGGCGGTGAAACCTGAAGATTAATAGGAGAGAAGAACTTGAGAGAGGTAAAAGCTTAGAAGATCAAATGAAAGTGAAAGTAAAGTTTGATTCAATGAGGAGAAGGCATATTTATGGATTTATGGCGACGGTTCAACAGCACTAGTGGTCGCCCGCCAACTGACACTCATTAATGGTTTGGGAAACTGTAACGACGGGGCGTTTCGGTCACTTCCATCGCTTACATCACGGGGTAACATCATAGTTTATCGATGTCGAAAAAATCGAAGGCTAATTCGTTTCTTGTCATTATACTCCAAAAACGAGGGGACGATCTGTATACGGTTGAAATCGGGACCACCCGATTTTACTATTTGATCGAGATTGGAACATCGCATTGAAGGTCAGCTTCAGCCGAATTACGGAGCTGAGGTATCAAGTTCGAGATCGAAGTCTCTTTCGAGATCGAGGTTGGTCGCAATCGAAGCCAAGAGAGACAGACGACGAGTAATATCGGAGATGGCTTAACAACGGAAGAGCGAGATATCCGTGACTGGTCGACGATCATGGCATAAATCTCGGAACATATCAAATCAGAAGCGGTTAATTAGCTAATTATGTGATTTTCTTCTGTAATTAGAGTTATACCATAAGTAGAATTCCTCTACTATATAAAGGGGAGTTCTAATCATTTGTAAGGATCATCATCATTCACAAAGATTAAAGCAATACGATTTTTTCTTTCTCGCTTACATTATTCATCGGCTCACGTTGTTTTCCATTATTCTTGCACCTATCAGTTCGAGAGTATCTCGACTCGAGGGCTGAAGTTCTATTTGAACACTGGTTTGATTTACTTATAATTGACTTCACTTTTATAAATTAGTGTTGAGTGAAATCATATACCCTTAAAACTACAATATAAGTTTAGTTGTTATTCAAATTTTAGGGTAAACAACAATTTTACTAAGTTAACATTAATATTTTGGATTAGATCTCTTTTCGATTTTACAAATATAATAGTTCTCAAAAATATTTTCGACCAAAGGTGATTTAAGAAGCTTTTGTTCTTTAAATCTTCTGGTCAAAATTTTAGACTCTAACCTTCAAAGTATTTCAACAAGAAATAAAAATATCATTCTCCTATTTGTCCGTTAAGCCAGCCCAAATATATTTTTACTAGTTTGCTAACTCAGCTCAAATATATCCTTAACATAATATGATATTATCCGTTTTAAGTTAAGCTCACATTATTAGTAATATCAAACACCTTATAAATAGCCTCCTTTTATTTTCTACTTTCAATAAGAAACGTTGTTCACATAGACGCACCAAATTTAATTTACTTTCCATGAAAACAATTAAGCTAATATACTTAAGACAAATTCCAGAGAAAATGCAATTATTGTTAAAACTTACTTTTATTCCACCTACTTTTTACATAAAATAGGAGAAAAAAGAGAAATCATAAATAAAAGGCAACGTAACGATGTTTTCTAGTTTTAGCAATTAGGTCGCGAAAAAGCGCAGACATTGATATAACGTGAAGCTTTTATTAGGTCGGTTGGCTTCTCTTCACATGCACAAATTAAGGTAAAAATTAAAAACTACATATTTGCTGAAGAAAGAAGACGTGAAAGCCATGAAAACCTTTTGCCTATACTGTTAAATTTTATGGAATTAAGGAAGTGGAATCGATTTAAAGTTAGAACTGACATTTGAATGTCTCATTTGCCATTTGCCATTTGCCATTTGCCCGAAACTGGTTCTGCTAATATCTTACATATTTCTTCTCAATCTTAACATCTCTGGATGATATTTTTCTAATTTGCTGCATGCAAGAAAATTAATATGCAACGGAAAAGGAAGGAATAAACTTGACCTGATTCATTATAACTGATCACAAGTGTTTCAATCTATGCTAACGAAAGAAACATATAACATTCCTAGAGCACAACTTCAAGTACCATATATATGTCCTTCAAATAAAGAAGTTTGAATTAATCATCCGATTAATGTCTGAAAGTCACTCGTCCGACTAATTTATTCATAAAATGTCAATTAGGGAGTGTCTTGGCCAAAACGTTTAAGAGCTGTTAATAAC
Organism: Nicotiana undulata; assembly: GCA_005239495.1. Taxonomy (NCBI): domain Eukaryota; kingdom Viridiplantae; phylum Streptophyta; class Magnoliopsida; order Solanales; family Solanaceae; genus Nicotiana; species Nicotiana undulata. The sequence continues at coordinate 8,106 of ML266029.1, read as the reverse complement.
ACTATCTGAAATCCTCATAGTAGCCTTAGTTTGATTATCATTAAATTCCTGAATTTCAAACAATGCTTTAGAAACAACCGGCACTGAAATACATACTCACGTGTAGGTGTGTACATGAACTGGGTTGGTTCGATTTTGTCGGTTTTATCGGGTTTTCGAATTTTTATTACTTAAATATTATTTCAATCTTAATTTGTTTATTTTTTGATAAATAAATATATGTTTTGTAAATATTTCAAAAATTGACAAACACATTATCTTAAAATATTCTCATGGAAGAATTTACTTAGTAACACATGATAGTTATCTTTTTAGTCGTCTGATAATAGTTTTTTTGATGATGTATACTTTTAAGGTTAATCAAATTTAGTAGTTAAACATAAAAATCAATACGATACCTAAATAATAATAATCACTTCAAATTCGAAAAAGATATAAAAATTTAATAGATCCTGACATATGAATATGGAATAACAAAGAGATTGACACATTTCAGTAATACTTGATAAGAAAGTGATCATACACGGGGGCGGAGCTAGAGAACCGAGTGTGAGTTCGGCCGAACCCAGTAGCTTTGGTCGAACCATATATTTGTCTTAAAAAATCCATTGAATATGTATAAATTATTAATTTATAATCCAGTAACTTAAAACGATTAAAATTTCCAACCCATAAACTTGAAATCCTGGCTCCGCCTATAATCATACAACCCATTATTTAAGGTTAATAGATATGGAGCACTTCATATTCTATGAAATATTATATCACGTAAGAGAATTTTAAATATTTTTAGACATTTTCAAGGAAAATTCTATATAAAATCTTTTATATATATATATATATATAAATTATATGTCGGTTTGGTTTAATTTTTTTACTCAATATCAAATAAAATCAAACCAAACTTAATCAGATTTTTAAATTGATTTGATCTGATTTTTCTGTATGGTACGATTTTCTGGTTTAATTTGTACACCCGGCTGACATGTTTAACAATGGAATACTAGTGAGAAGAATGAGAGTAAAACTTTACATGTCGCACCCAATGACTCTACCTTACAGAAAATTAAGTCAATTAATAGGACTATTAAGTTTATATACCTTAATAAATCTAGAACCTCCGAAGGAAAATTAAATTTTCGAAGTTTCTATCATTAAGTTACAAATTGATACACGTGCCATTTGTTCATCGATTTTCTAGCAATACTCATGTAGTAAAGAGTCCATACCACATTGTCTTAAAAAACGAATGATCCAGTTTCTTTTTGATTGCTTCTATAAAAAAACTAATTAGGACCAAAGATATTTATAAAAAGTATGATAATTGAATTTGGCTCAACATGCTCTTAGCATTCAGATATTTTGAGCAGACATAATTGCCTGATCTTTTAAAGTTCAAATTAGACAATCTTTAGAATTAAGCTAAAGGAAACAATGGGATGCACATAATGAACGAATCTCCAATATAGTTTAATTTCACTAGATGTGCTAAAGAGGGGGATAAATTAAAAAACAACCAGTTTTACAAGTGGTCATTCAAAAATAGTCACAGTTTCAAAACTAATCGAAATTTAGCCACTTTCATGTAAAGATAAATATGTACGAAAACACTGTTTAAAATTCGGAAAATACTCCAACATAATATACTGGAACTCCAGTGTAATATATTGGAGTTCCAGCATAAGTATACTGGAACTCCAATATATTATACTGGAGTTTCATCAAAGTATACTGGGCTTCCAGCATAATATACTGGAGTTCCAGTATAATATACCGGTCCAGTATAATGCTGGAAATTCATACACAGGTGCTCCAATCTCCAGTATATTATGTTGGAACTTTCCGCGTGTTGGAAATCTAGCATAATATGCTAGAAGTTCATACACATGTCACCGATCTCCAGTATATTACGCTGGAACTTCCGTGTTGCAGCAAAATAGTGATTATTTTTTAATAACTTTGCAAACGCTGGTTATTTTTGAATGACCAATCCAAAAACTAGTTAGCTCGTGCTATTTTTACATTAAAAAGGTGTCATCGAACAATTCCTATAACTTTCCAATATGAAACCAGTAAAGAATGAAATTACAAGTCTCACTCACTAATTAAGGATCATTTGGAAAAGTATGAACCAATATCAAATTAGTTTCACCCTTATATATTAAGGAGGACCACTTGGATCTTTTTCTCACGGATGTGACTAACTGGTAGGTTTAGTGGCAAATTGCCGTGGACGGTGGACCTATCGACTATGACTTCCAATAATTCAAGGAGATATTATTCAATTTATCAAGCCTCCCATAGATCTAGCACATTTTTTCCGTCATAGGAATATTCTTGTTTTTTCTCCACATACTTATAATCAAATGATGAGAAGATCAGATTAGAAAAAGATATATGTTACTTCAGATAATTTGGGTTTTAAGAAAGAAAGGTAATATGGTATGACACTACCAAACAGGGATGTACAAAGAAAATCGATAAACAACACTAAATCGATAATTCGAGTCAAATCAGAAAAAAAATCCGATGTGATTTGGTTTGATAATGGAAAATAAAACCCCGACCATAATTGGTTTGGGTTGGTTTTAACTTAAAAAGTTAAACCGAAACCAAACCAACCCGATAATACATTTATATAATTTTAAAAAATATTTCATACATATAAATATTTATTGTAATGTAATTTATAACGTATTATTTCAAGTTAGGACTTAACATTCTTGAATGGTAAATAAATTTTAAAGCCCATAAATGTAGTAACTCAAACAAGTTCAAATCAATACCATTGCTAACAAAAGAAATTCAATTCAATACTAGGAATGATGATAGTGTTGGATAATTATTTTAGTTTTACATTGGTTTATAATGAAAATACATAACTTAGTTTATCTTTTTCTTTAGTGCTTAATTATGCAATTAATATTACTAGTACTTATTAGCTATACTTATTTTAGCATGACCTATATAGTATTTTTAGATTATGTTAATTTTTATTATGACTTATTAATTAGCAATATTTGTGTTATGTAATTTTATTATTTTATATTTGTTATTGAATATTTAGTATAATGCTACGACTTATCTCATATTATTGTGTTAGTTTCTTAAAAAATATATTATATAGTTGTATTTTACTAGGATTTAAGAAATATTTAGAGCACAAGTTACATATTTTATGCTACGAAGACTTTACCGGAAAAAAACCCGAAAACCCTGAGAAAAATCGTGATTGAAAAACTCGACTTTGTTAGTAGTTTAGTTTGGTTATAAATTTAAAAGCCCGACACCAATAATTTGATTTGATAATTGAAAAATTCGAACCAATCCGGCCTAGGTACACCCACCCCTGCTACCAAATACCAATCCCCCGGGAAACTGGAAGTACATATAATAAAAAAAATGACACACCAAATTCAAGTTTTGCTACTCGTAAATTGCCCATCAAAGAAGGAACCCCGTATCCCTTCGCATTCATGAAAAAATAGATATGTTGATGTCATGAAGGAATCTTTCAGGAGCATGTGCCCCGAACAAAGTATTCTATTTGGTAATTGTATTCTTTTTATTTGGACAGAAATAACTGAAGTTAAATATTTGTTTATTGACGGTCAATTTAAAAAAAAAAAAAACAATTCACTCAAAGTTCACATTCAAACAACTATCTCAACTCAAAACTTCACAAACTTCAACTAACAAATAACTTTTTCCCCATTTGATGAAAAAAAGTATTTCAAGTGAAATAATACAAATTTTTAATTTTATTCCAAGTGAATTCATGTCCAAAGCACTGTATTGAAAGATTGGGCAGTCATTTCTTCAAACAAAGGATCAAATAATTATAACGTTCCATTATTTTCAATTTGCTAGATAGTTCAAACAATTGAGAACTCTTTTGACTAATGTGCTTATGATGGAGACCGATGAATGGGGTTATTGCTGGAGAGCCAACGGTCAACCATTTTACTAGATCATCTTCCTTTTTCTTCAATTTCGAATTATTTTCTTTGCTATTACAATGTATGCATCCTAATTCTGTAGGTACCAAGACTGCTATGCCGGAAACTTCTAGGGAGGCTTTGATCTTACAGTAGTAACTGCAGTTCCTGTTAGTAAAAACCTAGCACCCCTGACAAGTTCCTCCTTGACCATGAATAGGACAGCAGCTGCTAGAACGCTCTGTACGATTTTCGTGCCCATCCCCTTGTAAAATCCATAAAAGCCTTCATACCGTATCATCTTCATAATAGCATCCAGAGTACCTGAATGGCGTAAAAGCAACATCAGAATCTACACTACACAAATGCCTGAAATGCTTATACGAAAAAATTCTAACACACATCAACTTCCTGGCATTGCAGATTATAGCCACCATACAGAGGTCCACTTATAGATAATACTACAATAATTTATAACGAGGCTGCATCTCTCTCGATTGTCATTTTTCTCAGATCATAGTAACATAACAGATCGCTGAAGATTGGATTACTGCATTTCAGCATTCTGTTTACAAAACCTTTACAGTGACTTCTCTAATAGTAAAATGCATAAAAAATAGGTGCACTAACCTTTGTACTGATGTCTTTTATCCCCACCAATAACTTGCTTTGCCTGAAGTCTTGACTGCACACCACCACCAACAACTAAGCGTTAGTCCCAAACAAGTTGGGAAAGTCTTGACTGCAAAGATAGAAAAATTACTTTTTATGCAGAAAACAAATCTGAAATAGTTGTTGGATAGTGGACCAAACTCTTTACGGAGAACCAAGCTTCTCTAAATTGGACATTGCTGCAACATTTTTTGAACAGTTCCAGCCAACAAGTTTAATGAAACCAGAAAAGTGGTAGTAAAGGTTTTGTGTTATCATGACTGAGATTACTTGGGACCAAATAAACTTAAAACTGAACATGATACAGTTAACAAAAACTGAAAAACCCCATTAAGCTTGTGGTTCGACAGTTCATTCTCAAAATTGACCATAAAGAGTGCGGTACGACATAACAAGAGAAGAATATGAATCTATGAATAACTTAGGGAAATTGTATGAGAAGAATTTACGACATTTTAATCTAATCGATCATAGAGATTTCAAGGGAAGCGGGAAAAAGGGAAAGCCAAAGTTTCTCCAGAAAAAAAAAAACTTGTATTACCTTCACAACCAGAAGAGGATATGTTACAACTGTAGCCCCAAGCTTTGCCACAGCTCCAAGTAGAAATATCTAACCAAAATATACAAGTGCATGAGCTCCAAAAGATCTAGGTAAAAAACAAAAACACAAGCCTGATAGACTAAACCACTAAACAGAAAAAAACGATGACTGAAGTATAAATATTTACCTCCAATGCAGTGACATCATTGGCGCCTTTATTGCTAGACGCACGCCGTTTCCTAATCTTCTTCAAAAGGGTTTCATATAGCATAAACTGTATTGAAGGATTGCTTACCTGTATTTAGCAGTGAAAAGAATCAGCAAACCATTTGCTACTACTAACTAGAGTCAGTTGCCACATACCATGATTAACGTCGGAAAAACACCTTTCCAGAAACCCCAAATTCCAGCTTCACCATAGACTTCTTGAACCTATGAAACAAAGTCCTGTGAGAAATAGAGGCATAGTCTCCGTAGTCTGAACCAAATCAATGGGAAGCATAAACAAAAATTCATGATTCTGTGTGATGAGCACAAAACTATGCTGACTGTAATGCTAAATGATCAGAGACGAACCACACAAAAATGTTTGAGTATCAACAAAGATTTTCTTCATAAAAAACTGCAATGAAATTAGATATATCTTCTCTTCACTGAACTGACTGCATTCTTGAGAAATTATCATTCCCAAATTGCTATGCTGCCAGACAATATAGTTATGAAAAGCAAGACAAGCTTTCAGGTGTCAACTAATCAATATTTCAAGCTTAAAGTCTTGAGAAATACAAAGAAATTTTCATTAGAAAATCATCTAGCATAGCTCGGCATCAGCTTATATGACACTTGAAGTTAGTCAAGAAAAAACACTGCATGTCCTAGGGTCCAAGATTTCAAGGCATGTATTTTTCCACGAACCATAAGATACATCTTTTAATAAGAAGACAAATGAACATACAGCATGGGTAGTTCCAAAAGGAGGCGGTTCGACCCCAGCAACGATTGCATCCTCTGATGCCGCAGGTGCAGGATGGCTACCTTTTGACTTTTTCGTATGGGTCTGCACGATAGTTGCAAGGAACAAACAAGATATCTAAATTAGACCAATTTGTGCGAGGAAGTGGCAGGGTTTGTTAAAAAACACAGCTAAAATTTCTACATGCCAAAGCTAAGTAGCATTCACTACATGTCAAAGGAAATATGTATATAAAGGCAATTGTTATGTGTCTAAAACAAGGTAATTTCAACATTGAAGTTACTATTGAAACTACAGAATCCACAACTCAGATAATGCTTCTTACACTTCTTCATTCCAATAGATTGAAGAATCCAAAACATAGTTAAGCTTCTGCTAATATATTTCCATATCTCAACACCAAGGAGGAATGGCTTCTTACACTTCTGTATTTTTCAATAGATTGAAGAAATAGTCCAATACATAATTAAGCTTCTGTTAATATTATTCCGTATCTCAACACCAAGGAGGAATGAGAAAATATTCCCCAACTTAGATGAAAGCAGACAGTTAACGTACCAAGGTTGTTGTAGGAATTAAATCTCTTTCATAACTAACTCGTAACGCACCTAGGAGGAAAGAGTAAAGGAATTTCCCCAGCTTAAATCAAATCATTCAGTTAAAGAACCATTGTTGCAGGAATCAAGCTTAGCTAGGTGGCTGACCGGAAAAACAGATCTCACGAGAATACGTTTAATACTATAAAGGTACTCCAACTTTAATAGTGAAATTGCAGCTTCGCAGGAAATAAAATAAGGACCTATGAAATATTGGTAAACAAGATCAGGATAATGTGCAAAATAAATATAACCAACGACTTAAGTAGGAAAACTTTCAAGGACCTTGGTTGGGTGTAAGCTTTCCCACCAGAACTGCACTTGCAAGTATTCCACTTTGAGAAGTAAAGGCAACCTCACGCTTCCTTTTTTGCTTTTTCTTTTTGGGTATCTCAGCCACCTGGGCCGACCTTAGGTGGGCGCCCCTCCAAAGTGGAATGGAGGTCACCAACCTAGGCCATGGGTCTTCATCATCACCCATGACTCCGTAGGGTAAAAAATATTACCTCATATTACAGAAAAGTTTAAGAAAAGGGCACCCCAACTATACCCCTAAACCACAAGCTCGTGCGAAATGGATGAAAAACCGTTGTTGCCTGCTGCTTGCAGGCTCGAAAAGCTCTCTTTCGCCTCTCCTCCCTGACTCAAATTCTGGTTGATTAGCTTCTCCCTTCACGCAAGCGCTTGGTTTGCCCCTTGTTGTGTTGAGAAAATGAAGAAGAAATCTCTGTTTACTGTGGCTGAACCAATTCTGGTACAGCCCCCCCTAAACCTAAATCACCTTCCTTGCCACTCTAAAGATTATAGTGTAACTACATCTGAGTTTGATGTCAAAAATATCCTAACAGAAAAATGAATTAACTAATATATGCAGCATTGTTACTGGTAGAAATGAAAGTGTTAGTTTAGTAATAGGAGTAAATAACCTGAACCTTAATCCTATGTGTATTAGGAGTAGGACATGTATTATCTATACATAGAGCTCATTGTATCATTGTATTATGTGAATAAAAAATATTTTCCTGTGTATTCTCACATGGTATCAGAGCTACAGTGAGAAAACATCCGGGAAAGAAAACCCAGCAAAAACAGATCGCCGTGCGTCAATTCCGGCGACCTTTTTAGGGCTGCTTTTCGAGAAAAAACCTATATCCGTCGATGTTGTGCAAAAACCAACACCACCACGAGGTAGATCAGCTTCCGGCGACAAAACCCCAAAAATTTCTCCGGCAGATAACCACCCACGCGCCGCCCGGAAAAATTTTCCGGCGAGTCTCCGTAACCCACGCGCCAGCGCGTGAGGCATCTTCTGGCCATTTAAAATGGCCGAGCTTCTTCAGGACAGCCTGTCCCCGCAGCAATTCCGACCCTACCCGTGCCTTTATT
>MDKH01067388.1:0-85315 GCA_005239495.1 Nicotiana undulata | reverse complement strand
CGCCCTGTACTTGGGCGTTATACATAGTCCGGTTCCTTTTTTCCCCCCACTTATTTTCGTTCTTTTTGTTTATTTTTCTAATATTTTGGTTTCCACTCCTAATTAGCACTAAATAAGCTAATGAAGTGATGTGTATTACTGACAATCCCAAAACAAGAAAGAGAACGCATAGAAGAAGTAATGGCGGTTGGGAAGGGGCCCACCTACAATTTGAAAGTGAGCCAAAGGGCTGGCAGCCTCCGTGTCTTTTTCACATGCTAGGAATTATACGTGCAACAAGGACATAACTGTCAAAACAGTGGTAAACTTTTATAAAACAACTAATATTAACTCTTTTACAGTAACAGATAAAAATGAATAATTACAAAAATATACTCGTGGGCCCAGATTTTAAGCAAACTGCTCAAGCAGACGTGTTGACCAGAAGCTCCTCAAACTCCCTCTTATTAATAGTAGGATAGGAATAGGAATCTTGAAAACTCTATCATTTCCTAGCGTGTTAAGAAATGAGAGCAAAATAGAACAATATAGTAATTGAGACAAGATGTATAGGACAAGAATGTACAAGTTATCTTATTCAAGTGTGTTTCTTATGTGTTCTTCCATGGGCAAATAATGTCCTATTTATACTATACAAGATACACCTAAAACTCACTAGATATATCCTAGGAATTAATAGGTGCATCTATTCGGGCAGTACATTGTATAGAATATATGGATGGATTAAATGAACATCCATATACATTCACTTTGTTTATAGCACTCCCCCTTGGATGATCATTTGAAAGATAATGTGCCTCGTTAAAACCTTACTAGAAAAAACTTAGTGGGAAAAAGACCAGTAAAGGAAAAAGAGTACAAACATCTTGTAATACGCATTGAGTGCTGCCTCATTAAAAACCTTTCCAGGAAAACCAAATTGGGACAAAATCTTGGTTAAGGAAAAAAGAGTACAACACATATTATATTCCCCCTGATGAAAGCTTTATTTGATATCTCAGAGACGACGCATTCCAATCTTATGTCTCAGTTTCTCAAATGTTGATGTTGGAAATGCCTTAGTGAATAAATCTGCTAGATTGTCACTTGAACGGATTTGTTGAACATCTAACTTATCATTTTGCTGAAGATAGTGTGTGAAAAAAAACTTTGTTGAAATGTGCTTTGTTCTGTCTCTTTTGATATATCCTCCTTTAAGTTGAGCTATGCAAGCAACATTGTCTTCATACAATCTCGTTGGAATCTTCGTTTTTAAAGAAAAACCACACAGTTGTTGAATATATTGAGTCACTGATCTCAACCATACACATTCTCGACTAGCTTCCTGAATAGATATTTATCTCTGCATGATTGGAAGATGTAGCAGCTAAAGTTTGTTTTGTTGAACCCCATGAAATAGTTGTACCCCCACAGGTAAATAGATAGTCTGCTTGTGTCATGACCCAATTTTCGCTCAGGTCGTGATGGCGTCCAACGACAGAGTCAGGCAAGCCAACATCTAACTACTCGTGAGACTACTTGCGTGATTAGGTGATAAGAACCGTTTTATGGATCTCTAAGTAAAAGAATCCTTTAAAACCAGTATTTAAGTAAAATCACAAGGTAATCCACAACCCAAAATAACGTGGTATTTTGTTTAACTTGCAAAAATATCAAGAAAACCCATAATGTGCCAGAACCTAGTGTCACAAGTCAACATGCTACTGAAAGATCTAATACAATCCACTAATAAATACAATACTGTCTAGAAGATATAGACAATAAACATCATAATAAGGGTAGGGGACATCCACAACACTGCCGAGATCGCCAGAGGAAGCAACTCACTGTGTAGTCAACAGAAGGGAACCCTCAACGATGTCCGCCGGAGTAATGACCAGACGCAGCTGGCTCAGAACCTGTACAATTAAGTACAGAAGAGTAGCATGAGTACATATATTTAAATATGTACCCAGTGAGTATTCCGTCTAAACTCGAAGAAGTAGTGACGAGAAGTAGACGTATTACTCACTAGGTCCAAATACTAGATGTGACAATAAAGTAGCAGGAACAGTAAATATAGAAAGCAAGTAGACATAGAGCAGTCAAATAAACAGATAAGATCTCTCGTACCGTATTAACAACACTAGTACATGAACAGTATCACAAATTTCCTTCCACCAGACAGATAATAATGGTATCTTGTAAATAAAACTCTCAGGAAATAAATAGCATATAATATATGCCGGGGCGTACGACTGAAGCGTCGCGATAAATTAAATGTGCACTGCCGAGGGTCGAACGGCCCGAACCATAGATGCATCTATTACCCCGCTCACGAATCGATCATGTGACGTGGTTGACATAATATAAGGCTACCCCGTTCACGAATCATACCTGTGACTCGGGTGCTCATAATATACACAATTTCAACAGGACATTCTTTTAAGAAAGAAATTCCGATATCACTTTTGAAACATAGATTATAACTTGAGTTCGCAGAATATTCACTATCATTTCCAAAAGAATCTCAGAGATGTCAACCACCACAAATACACGTAGGGAAATACAGGTAAGACAAGTAATAGCATGCTTGTGAATCCTAATACTACCCGACATAGCATAATAGTCGCTACGCATGAATCAAACTTTATGTTGGCCCTGATCAAATGAATCCTTGTATATGGCTGTTAATGTATATGCAGGTACGAGAGGCTCAAGTGGCACAATATAACTATATTCTGGTTGTTGGAGAAGCAGAAGCCAATAGTGGGCAGGTATTTTTATTGTCCCTCACCTGCACCATATCTATCTTTTATGGTGTGCAGCTGAACAAAATGAAAAAAAAAGGTATCTAGATCTCTTTGATTTGGCTCCATAACACTAGTTATCTCTCTAGGTTCACACTGATAAGCAAGCTGGTTTAAAACCATCATTTTCCTTTATGTAACATATTTTGTGGTTCGCTTATCTGTTTTTTTGTTACTCTTCGTCCAACTCCAATTATTGACTAATATGTATATTATGCTTTACTTGTTCTAGAACTACTGGTTTGTCTTTATTCAATCCCGTGACTGAGTTAAAACAATTTTAAATAAATGCAAAGTGTATATGAAGGAGCTTGTAGAGAACATAAAAACTATTTAAATATTTTTCAGTGGCCAATCAGCTCACCTCCGGGCTTGAGAAGTCTGGTTACTTTCCTTGGCAAGATGTTTCTACTACTGTGATTGATTTGCTCGAAAAAGAAAATAATAATTTGCTGCCACCAAGGCTATGGTCTAGTGGTAAGAACGAAGCGTATGATGTATGGGTTCATGGTTTATGCTTCTGTCAGTTCTTGGTTTCTTTGTGTAATCTTTGATGCATTCTCTTTCATAGGGTTTTCTTGTTTTTGCATTTTAAATCTCGTAGTCAACATTCAACTGCTTCATCTTGCTGAAATATCTGATACTATATATGTAAACGATTTCAGGTGAGCGTTCGACTAAGAGACCAGCCTGATTATCAAGTCATGACAGTTAACGACCTCCTCGCCCACTTCAAAAATATGGTTGCATCATTTCAATAGGAGACTGCTTTTCGTGCATTACTGCTGAAGAAATGTAGTCCACAATCAAATTTCAATTTTGCTTCGGTTATATATATATTTATATGTTCTGACTGTGATTACTGTTTATCTTTATATGGATTCTCTTTTGTCGTATTTCCTTATCCTAACTGCTGTGATTTATGCATTCCTCGAGCCGAGGGTCTATCAGACACATCCTTTCAACCTTCACAAGGTAGAGGTAAGGTCTGCGTATATACTATTCTCCCTAAATCCGTTGGTGGGACTTTGAGACAGAGCCAAGATTTCAAATTTATGTGTTGGATTCTAATTGTGGGTTATAATTAATAATTTATATTTATACAACGAATTTTCAAGACTAATACAAGGTTCGAATTAAAGCTATTGTATTTTGATGAACCCGCTCCTGTCATCAAATTTTATTTTTTCTTGCATGTATGAGAAAGTAATGCATGCCCACACTCAGTCTAATTGTTTACCAGTAATGGAAAGCAATTCTATTACAAGGATCTGTTAGTAATCTTCAACTTGCCAACTCTTCAATTTTTGTGGTGCAGCTCTTTTCCAAGCGAATCTTGTGAATAAATTTATAGGAATAGATGCAAGCTTATTGCGAGTATGCACATCTTAAGTTGTGCTGAGGACGTATACTCGTGCCAGTCCATCACTTCCATTCCTCCAAATCTATTTAGTAGTTCACAACGATTCATATTATCTCTTGACTCTTTGTGCTCTTCGCCTATAAGATGGTATGCCATTTCTAAAGCTCCTATCGTCCAAGCTGCTAGAATCAATAAAATCTCCTGCAAGCATCCAAAGAATGTCGGATATATTTTCCGATGGATACGCTTTAGGATGTTCCCAGAGATTTAGTTAGAGGATCAAAAAATTAGTGGCGTCTGTGTTTGCTAAAACCGATTACGAAAAGTAATCGAATGTCCACACAGGGTGTGAGGAAGGGCTGCACCCTATTGGGCGTGATATAGACAATCTTCCCTAAAATCGATTCCATAAACAAATGTGTCATGATCCAAATGGAACTTTAATTACCAAAAAATAAAGTATATCACGTGTAAAGAAGTCTTTATATCAAACTTATAATCTTTCACCTTTAAACATTTTTTTTCCCTTCAAAATTTAATGGAGTATTGTCCAACTTTAATACTATTCGATACCTCGACTCTCTTTTTCACCTAACAGCTGGTTTGGATGGTTGTTATCGTGTATTATATTGTTATTTTAAATACAATGCTTATTTCAATTGTTATTTAAGTGTTATTGAATTACGACGTTAAATCCGTCGTTACGTAACGATGAAAAATGTCACTTTATGGAATGACTGATTTGATGTGGTTGCGCGATTCCGTTATGTTTTTCTCTCATTTTGCCTTCCGATATTATGTGATAATCCTATTTTATCCTTCACCTTATCTTTTTATATAATAATTCTACCTCATACCTTATTTTTTTCTATATTACAAGTTCTTCATGTTGTTGGCGACATCATGAAATGACAGAAAAATACAAATCTATCCAAATTGTATAAATTAAAACTATACACTACACTACTATACAATACATTATGAAACGAAACATAACCGTAAAACTCACACCAAAACAAAGATGGTAAAATCGAGTTACTATGAAGGGCTGGCTTTGACTGGTTTTCATGGCTGAAGACACTGGTAACTATAAAATGTAATGTTCCTATAAAACCTAATATTTTACTTATATACGCGGTATAATTTTCCTACAAAGGGTGATCAATCAACCACCCTAACTTAAGGTAAAAATAGCACGGGCTAGCTAGTTTTCGGACCGGTCATTCAAAATAGCAAACGTTTGCCAAGTTATTGAAAAATAGCCAATTTTGCTGCAACAGAGACCGGTCCAGTATAATATACTGGAGTTCGGTACACCTGTGTATGAACTTCCAGCATATTATGCTGGAACTCCAACACGTGAAAAGTTCCAGCATAATATACTGGAGATTCGAGCACCAGTGTGTATGAACTTCCAACATATTATGCTGAATCGATATACTTTGCTGGAACTCCAGTATAATATACTGGAGTTCCAGTATACTATGCTAAATTTTGATTACTTTTGAAACTGTGGCTATTTTTGAATGATCACTTGTAAATCTTGTTATTTTTGAATTTCTCCCTAACTTAAGTGTGGCTTCGCCCCTGCGTGTATACTGCAAGATAATGCAACTCAATTTCCTTAAGGTAAAGAAAATATGTATTGATAGTTTCTATGAGTCCACCAAACAGTAAAGAGACCTGGTCCTTTACGAGTTCCCTCAGAGATATCGACAGAGATAGTAAGTAAGAAGGGCACAGGATTTTTACGTGGAAAAATCCCAACTCAAGGGGACAAAAATCACGACCTATTCTGATAGGATTTCAACTTCACTAACTTGTAATCTTAACTATTACAAGCCTCTTTGTAATGGCACTCTTACAAAGACTTTAACACTCAAACTTGTAATCCCAATTACAAGCCACTTTGTCACTCACTAGTTACAAAGACTTATGACTTATGACTACACTAGTCACAACACAAACACAAAAGGTTTATGGTTTTGAGATTCTTAAAACGTGCTTCTAAGAAAGCAATTAGGATACAATGAAAGGCAAAACACAAGATTACAACTCAACTAAGGACTCCTAACAACACATGGCAAAACTAGTTCGTCTTAGTGGAGTTATCTTCTTGTTCTTGACACACTTGAGTCTTCAATGCAAGAGCAACACTTCAATGTTTGAGAGAATGTTTTTAGTAAATGCACAAGTGAATATCTTGTTTGTATCTACACAATATATTATAACCCTAGGACATGCCAAGGAGGATGCCCATGCCTAGTTGGTACACTTTTCAACCAATGGGAAGTGACTGCTGCACTGTTACTGTACTGTAGCATGTACAGTTGCAGGCAATCACTTTTCTGTCACAGCTTTCCAGCTGTAGAGTTGACTTGTACTTCCGTAAGTGAGAATGTCCAGGGATCAGGTCCCTCAGCTATTTCCTGTGAGTTCAACAGTACACTGCCCAGATTTCTTGAGTTTATGCTGACTGGTTGTGCTGGTTACATATCAGGTCCTTTATCTTGTTCTTTACATGAAAGTTTGTTAGATCATCAAAACAGAATACTAACCCATTAATTTACCCTTTTTGATGATGACAAACTTTTATAATTGGTGAGCACTTATATAATCGAACTTAACAAGATAAGAGACCAGGACCCCATATTGTTCCCCCTGACTGTGTGCTTCCCCCTTAATCCCCGTCATCAATTATTCTTATATATCTTCCCCCTTTTGGCATCATAAAAAGGCACAAACAGTTAGAAAGCATAAATAAGTCTAACAAATCTAACTCATGCCCCTTGTGTGCACACAACATGATAGAAAACAGAAGACAAAGGCAAATAGCAGTATGTAGAGCATAAGAACAACTGATTTCATTCATACCAAAAGATTTTAATACAAAGAAGTCTTTGCTTGGGATAACAAAGACTTGATTTTGGACTTTCAAAGGCGGGAGCAGTTAGGTGGGATGCAATTACCTAACACACAAAAAAAACAAGTACTAACAGCCACAACATCATCAAATAGACAAGATCTGGATATGACGGAATCCTAGGGGACACTAGAAGAGGAAGGCTTGGAGGAGGAGGCAACAAAGGTCTGGAGAACCAAATCCATGCGGGCATTAGCATATATGTTTTCCTCTAGCAGTTTCTCCCGCAGGTTCTCGACTTGCTGCCTGACCTCAACGTTCTTCATTGGAGGAAACAACAACACCAGGTCCCCCAGAAGCTTGACTTAACTACGCCTTCAGAATAGCAATCTGAGCCTTTAACTTCTTGATCAGCAGCATTCGGGGCATTGATCAATTGGGATATGGTCGAAGTGCTTCGCCCAGCTTTCTAAAAAAACTCACATTCCTCTAGGGTCATCTTGGAGAAGGTCTGGTTGCGGGTCCCTACTCGGGGGTTCTTAAATGGCACTTGGTATAACTCAAATACCCGAGTAAGTAGGAAACCATACGGGAGCCCATGATTGCCATCCTTGACCTTCACAAACCTTCTGCATGTGTTCAATCATGATAGTAGGCAAGTTGATCGGTTTTAAAGAGTCAAGGGCCTCCATCAATGTCAAATCATCCTTGGAGGCAATTGAGCGCCTTTCAACACGGGGGAGAAGAACCTTGTTCACCAGTTCAAATAGATACTGGTAAAGAGGGAGCATGGCTTTCTTATGGACCCGTTCCCTCTGCTGAATTGTACCCGACTTAACAATGGCTCGCCGAAAGTTCCCCTCACAAGCATTAGCATCAGGATTCACTGAAGACATTCCCTTAGCTGGAACGTTAAGAACCGTTCCCAGAGCAGCATCATCAAAGATAATATCATCACCTTCCACCAAAACACAAATGTGATCCCCAACAGTGGTGAAAAAGGTTGCATAAAATTCCTTCACCGCATCCTCATACACCTTGGGAACACTCACATTGAATAGGTGCTCCCACTTCTGAAACTCAACCATGGCCATAAGTTGGCTCATTCCAGCCATCTCATAAATTTCTGGGTCAAACATTCGCCCCCACAACACTCTCTGATTTCGTATATTCTCTTGCCACTTCCCATTGTCACTTGGTATTGTTTTCATAGAACCAGGTCCCCCAACGGTTTCCAACTCCCTTTTTCTTTTTTCGGACGTTTTCACAGACTTTCCCTTTGAACTTTCTGCAGGCACAGACTCCTTAACACTGGCTTCACTAACTTCAGCTCGCTTGAGCTTTCCACTGCTTTTCACCGGTGACACACGCCGTTTCCTCTGTCCTTCATCCACAGTCTCAGGCACAAACTTTTTCGAATGAGATTTTCTTGGTACCAAAAAATTTGGTTTCTCTCCTGCATCCTCATCTACCTCAACCACTGGAATGGCTACATCCACTACCACCTTCCCTTCCTTCATCAGTCTCTTCTTCTTCTTTTTACTACTCTTCTTGCTATTTTCAAAAGAAGTATCAAATGCCTCCTTCTTATGCAACCGTGTAGATGGTCGCTTGGCAGATGACTCAGGAATACTCACTTTCTGACGAAGCTTAAAGCGAGCGCTCAAGACCATCTCATCCTCATCATCATCATTAGTGGGCTCGGAGAGGGGAGAAATAGACTCTAGAGGAGGAGTATAGAAGATGGGTTCCTGGCGATGTATAGTGATTTTGCTTCTAAATGGGATCAATGAAAAGTTTTGTCTAGTTGGGTACGTAGTTGTTTGTGGCTCGGAAAGGGGCATGAAGTTCTCACTTTTATCATAGGATTGCATGACGTATGCGGTATTTTGTGTATAGTGGAGATTGGCACATGTGAGGTCACAATTCAGTTCTGGAAGGAAGGTCAGCACTGGCGGTTTCGGATGACTAGGTAAAGGATACCACTATTGGGTGGCTTGATGAGGGTATACATTCAGAAAGGGAAATGTGTTGGGGTTAAGGGTGCTTCATTGGAATTACGACGCTCTCTTGTTAGATCGACTCCGGATATTCAAGGTTTCTTGGTGGCACAGAAGAATTATAGGAGTATCCCCCGTGGAATGATTGAGTATTGGAGGCATGTTATATATTCGAGTGGTAAAGTTGGGATCAGATATGGTAATTGGTGCGCCTTATGGATTTCGAGACTGGGATTTCTCATGAACATGTTATTTTATGGTTATAAACTATGGGGATGCGAGCAAATCTAGTCAGGTGTTAGTATATGCCATGATTCGGTCATTGTGAACATTCAGAGAGTTATCTACCTGTTGTGAGTGACCTGAGTTGACTTAGAATTAATGGTAGGCCAGTATGGGTATGTGTTCTGCACCGAGTAGGAATTGTTGACTCCGAATTGCTATTGTTGAGGGATGTACCATTTGTTTGTCGTTGAGATTATTTGTGTTTTGGAGTGATCTATGAGTTACCTTTCGGTGGTTCGAGAAGTTGTGATCATTGGTTATATGTGCATAGGGTGCAGTTCTATCTGGGCTATAGCGAGATTTGGGTAAGGTAAGTAATTAGGTGTTGCAGGATTGAGACGTATGGGTTATGTTCTTTCTGGTTCGGGTGGCATGGTATTGTCCGATTTCCCCGTGGTTAAGGCAATGCATTTTGAGTACTTGATGTCAAATTTCGCATGGTTATTGATTTTGGAGCAAAGTGGCTTGGAGTATTTCATGTGGTCCAGTGGTTGGATGGTATCATGCCTTGTAGCGGAGTTAAGTAGAGGTATGATCCTTGGTGTCGAATTCGCGTGATATGGTTTCACGATGTGCACCAGGATTTTAGCATGATGCAGTAATGATAAGTGTTAGTAGCAGGATAGTCCTCTCGTGTGAGTCTTCTTTATTTTATGAATTGAGCTTTTGGGATGTTATTATTGAGTGCACGAGTTGCATAAGTTATGGCTATGGATGGTATTGATGCTGTTCGGTTGAATGGTTGCTGGTTTATATGTGTTTCTTTCATCATCGGCACCATATGTAAGTGTTAAAATGAGACTTTGCTTGATAAGAGGTTATTTACCGGTATTGGGTGGTTTTGAGCAGCTATTGATATTAGGAGTCATCGCTATGAGTGTTGAGTCATATGGTATATATTGGGATTACATCTTGGGTTACGAATATTGCTTGATGCAGCGTGTTCAGACTATTTCAGCTTATAGTCGTGGAAATTTGATCTTGTAAATTAATTCATAAGTGGGAATTTGGTTCTAAGGTTTACGAGTCAGGATTGGATTTCGAAATTTCAACTATGTTGTGCTATTGAACCTATATGGGGTAGGGTGACGTGGGATCACCTCCGAATATGCGCATGGTAGGTTACACGACAATTTTTGGTGGTGTTTGGAACAACACTGGGCACGTTCGAGGACGAACATATGTTTAAGTGAGGGAGAATGTAACGACCCGGTCGGTCGTTCCATGAGATTAGCCTCGTGTCCCCTATTTCAGCCTTGTCATGTGTTAATTAACCTAATTGTGATGTGTTGGGTCGGTTGGTTCGGGTTCGGAGTGGTCGTGGTGAGAATTGAGACACTTAGTCTCTTTAAGTAGCCTTATAGTTGGAAAAGTCAACTGAGAGTTGACTTATTGGTAAACGACCCTGGAATACGGATTTTTTTGGCTCGGACAGCTTTGATAGGTGATTTGGGACCTAGGAGTGTGTTCGAAATGTAATTCGGATGTCCGGTGAAGAATTAGGCTTGAATTGGCGAAAGTTAGTTTTTGGCGATTTCCGGTCGGCAGTGGAAAATAGGCTATCGGGGCCGGAATGGAATTCCGGAAGTTTGAACAAGTTCGTAATGTCATTTTGGTTATGTGTGCAAAATTTCAGGTCAACCGGATGTGTTTTGGATGGTTTCGGCATCTTTGGTGAATTTTAAAAATTTCAAAGTTCATAGGCTTGAATTTGATGTGATTTTGGTGTTTTTGCGTTATTTTTGGTGTTTCGAGGGCTCGACTAAGTTTGAATGAGGTATTAGGATTGGTTGGTATGTTTGGTGTTTGGTTGAGGTCCCGGGGGCCTCGGGAGTGTTTCATATGCTCAAACGGGCATTTTTGGGGCCTTAAGTGTTGCTGGTTTTTCTGGTTTTTGTGCAGCAGGTAATTCCTCTTTGCGATCGCGTGAGAGCAATCGCGATCGCGTAGAAAAAGTTGGGGATGGAATGATTTTTCTCTCTGCGATCGCATAAGTGTGTTCGCGATCGCAGTGTTTGGGCAGCTGAGTCAATGCGATCACGTGGGAGTCCTTGCGTTCACGTAGAAGAGTCTGGACGTAAGGTGGTTAAGCGTATCTCTACGCGGTCGCGTGAAGCCAACCGCGATCGCGTAGTTTAAGTTAGTTGGGGTTCGCGATCGCGAGTCGTCTCCTGCGTTCGCGTAAAAGGAAATTTTGGGTGCGTGTTGGTTATTCTCTGCGATCGCGATGAAGAAAAGTGGTCTGGGCAGAATGTTTAAAAGTTCAAAACGAGGGTTTTAGGCCATATCTCAAAACACCATTAGAGAGCTCGGGAGAAGGGGGATTTGGAAGATATTTTCAGTGGGATTCTTGTAGTAAGTGTTCTTCAATCACTTTTGGTCTAATTTCAGGAAATAGTTTATCATGTAAATTGAGGAATCAAAGTGGAAATTGGGGGAAATGGGAGGAAAATTTGGGAAGTTCTTTTGATGATTTGGATGGGTATTTGAGGACGGATTTACGTAAATTTGTTATAGGTAAACTCGTGAATGAATGAGGATTTTAGTTTTGCGATTTTTATCGAATTCCGAGACGTGGGCTCGGGGGGCCGAGTTTGGCCAATTTCGGGAATTGTGCCTAATTTTGATAGTTTTCGATTGGGGTTCATCTCCCTAGCATATTTTGATGTTGTAAATCTGATTTTGATAGACTCGAAGCTTTTGGGAGATGATTCAAAGGGCAAGAGTATGGCGGAGTAGCTTTTCAGGCTGGTTTGAGGTAAGTAATGACTTTAAATCTTGTCATGAGGGTATGAAACCCCGGACTTAGCATCTTCTCACTGTTTTGGAGTGACGCACACACTGGATGACGAGTGGGTGGCGCGCACTGATTAGGGATCTGGACCTGGTCCTTCCCGTGGCAACTATGAGTTGCGTAATTATTTCTAAATCATATGATAAATTGTATTTTAAGACTATTACTGTATTTTTGGGCTGCACGCCATGTTTGGGGCCTTGTGCCGACCTGTTTGGACCCTTTGGGGGCTATTTACTATTATTCCTCACTGTGTTGATTCATGTTTTACACTCAGTCATGCTAAGTTTAACTGATTTTAAAACCCAGTCTTATTTACATTGTTTAGTGATTTAAAATGATATTTTGGGTCGAGTACCCCTATTTTACTGATAGCCCGAGTGGCTTTTTTGTGAGGTTACTGACTGAGTAAGGCCGAGGGCCTATGTTTTGAGGATATTATGGGATCGAGTTGCGCGCCGCAGCATGTTATATTGTTTATGGTGGCTGAGTGAGGCCGAGTGCCTGATTGTGAGGATATGATATTAGATCGGGCAGTACGCCGCAGCAGATATTATATGGATCGGGCTGCACGCCGCAGCAATATAGCGCTTGGGCGTAGGAGCCCCTCCGGAGTCTGTACACCCCAGTGAGCGCAGGTACCTACTGAGTGCGAGTGCCGAGTGATGAGTGATTGGGAGGCATGAGTGACAATGAGGTTTCCCGAGGGGCTGATGCTGAGTGATTGTGAGGTATGATGAGTGACTGATTCTGAGTGGTGATTGCCCGAGGGGCGGTTTATGATAATTGTTTTACTTGAGTGACTATTTATGATTTATTTCATCTTTAAACCAATACTTTTCGGGTATTTTACGGAATTCATTGGAAATTTCACTTTTCAAAAGAGTTTTTAGTGAAATTGGCTTTTAAAACGTACTGATTTGATGTATACACTGTTGGAAAGAAAGATCCTGTGTGTTTATTACTGCTCAAGACCATATTTATTTTCATTACTACTGAGTTGGCGTACTCATCATTACTCCCTGCACCTCTGTGTTCAGATTCAGGTGTTGGTACAGAGCACTAGCTTTCTTATTACGCGTGGAGCTGGAGTTGGGACATCGATGTAGCTGTTCAGCGCTCACAGCATCTCTGCTTCCCTTCCTTGTTTTGTATTGTTTTCCTGTTCCGAGATTTACGTATTGTGACAGTAGAAATCTTGGTAGTATTCTTAGATACTCATGACCTGTTGGCTCCAGATCTTGGAAAGGGTTGTAGATTGTGTATCTTGCTTGTTTTGCTTAAAGATTCAGAAATTTTATATGTTTTTATGAAACGTTGAAAAATGAATTGAGGATTTTGAAAAGAAAATGTAACTATGTAATTGTTGGCTAGCCTAGTTCCACGATAGGCGCCATCACCGTCGGTTTAGGATTTGGGGTCAAAGCAATCCATTGACTGTTTGTGCTCTATTGCATTCTGGTTGGAGGAAATCAACGAATTTTCTTTTAGCACATTCCCATACCGGAAAAGCATTAACAATTATTTGGTAAAGCTATGATGCTCATCTTGTCGTCCCAAATCAAAATTTATGAGTCAGATGAATTCCAAGAGTTAGGTTTTTCCACCAAGCCAATCTACTAAGAATTCAACGTGCATCGAAAGAAATTAAATAAACAATGAAGAGAAAGAAAAAAGAGTACCTTAATCTTTTTGAGCAAATTGTAACCAATCATTCCGGGCATACAATCATCTGTATTTTAATTTCACCTTCAAATCCTAACATCAAAACCAATTGCGGAATTGTACCATCTAATAGGGCACATGAATTAGCAACAAGAACTGCAGATGTTGTCGAAATACAAGCCATTGTCCTTTTGCATATTCTAACCCTATTTCATTTTTATCTTGCCTTTCAAAGAATTTGGACCAGCTATAGAAAACGCCGAAAATCACAAGCAAGAATTGCAACGTTCAAAGAGCTGAAGATGAAAGAATATGAATGAGTGAGGTGATGAACCAGAAAAAGCAACTAGTGGCCAAAAGAAAAGGAGCAAATATACATATCAATCCTCATGGTAGGGAGATTGAATTGTCTCTTACTCAAACCAGTTGTTGGATCAATAATTACTAAGTCCATCAAAACTATTTCTTCTATGACATTAGTGATGATTATTAAAAATAAAAGTACCTCAAAGTGTCAAACGACCACCTTTCAAGACTTATATCTCTTAATTTAGTATCTAGGAAGAGGGAACTAAGCAAATTTCGTATTCGACTTCAACAGGTCTTCCGTAAGATCGTACAAAGAAAATTTTTTATGCATTGTCAAAGACAACCTCTTGGTATTTATGTGGACAGCACAAACAAAGATAATCATATGCGGCCCCGGAAAAAAGGCAAAATTAACTTTAGAAACGTAATTTAGTATTAATTTTAATTCAATACAATGATGAGACTCTAATGCTAGTCTCTTCGTTGGCGAATAATTAATTTTAGTATTGCAAAATATTTTAATTGAATGTCTGGTTCACTTTTAATTTAGTTAATAATTAAAAATTATGTAATGGAAGTTTTCTTTCTTCGGGGATCATTGCCCGAATTTTGAAAGATATTATTTTAAATCAACTTTGTAGGTAGGCTCTTCCTCCACCTAATAAGTGTAAACATTTTAAGATGGTACGAATAATATTGGAATATGCATGAGATGAGTTACACTAAATTTAAGGAGGGAAATAAAAGCTCCAACTTAGTAGTTGAACGTAAGAGGATTATATATATATATATATATATATATATATATATATATATATATATATATATATATATATATATATATATCATTTGAACAGCTAATGTTAGTTACTTAAATAGGATTGACATACCAAATATTCGACTTGATAATTTTCTTGCTTTTTTATATTTCAACAACATGTAGTTTACATGTGAATATGAGCAACATCGGCTATGATTGCAAATACTTCATGTCCAGAAGTTTCTCCCTTGTCTTTAAGAAATGTTACCTTCTTGCTTTTATAGTCGCATATATATCAAGAAGTTGTTGTCGAACAAAAGTAGTAATTAGTTGTAGGAAGTTGCACAAAAGTTCGATCAATATAGGTCTTCCATCGGATGGCTAGTATATCATAATCAATTTCATGTTGAACCAAATGATATCAGTTGATACAGAGCTTAGGAGAAACAATTGTAAAATCGGGTTTCATTTTGCACTAACCATCTGTCTTTTAAGTTTACACAAACCTGCATGAGAATGTAAAAGAAATCATAAGAATGTTGAACCAAATGATTCAGATGATATATATATATATATATATATATATATATATATATATATACCATAAGATGAACAATAAGAGAGTGCAATCACTTTGTGAGGTAAGGCAGTTGAGGAAGCCATCCTCTGTACCTTCTAACTTTATGAACTCATCTAACTCGCTATTAAAGAAAGTGAAGATGTAGTCTAGAGGACAAAATATGCTAATTAGATGTCAGACTTAGACATTCAGTTCAATTATGAAATATATAGTTCACAATAGAGAGTTGTATTGTTTCAAGAAGAAAGAGAGTAGAATTGTATTCTCAAACTTTCAGGAATCAGTTTCACTCTTTGAGTAAAGAGAGTCGACTATGCACTTGATTAATTGCAAGATATAAATATATTTTAACACAAGGGCAATATATTTTGGATTTATAGAGGGTCCTCATAATTGAATTTTTCAATAATAACAATGCAATTTCTAGATCTTACAATCTATGTAACGCGACTTACTTTTTGTTTCGTCCTGGCACCTTCTACGATGTAGCATCCGTATAACTTAGCAAGTTGGCTGGTAATTAATTTGCATCTCTATTGTGAAACTTCATAAACGTGTATGCCTGAATTAATAAAGTCCACCTCATCAGACTCTTGAAGAAGTAACTGAGAAAATCATGTCTAACAATATGGAGAAAAAAACAATTGACTTCATGTATGTTCAATACCTAAAATGTCCAATAATGATATCTATATCTGTCCCCATAAAATTGCAGCATCATAAGGAAATAAAAACTAAAATCTAAAGATATCAAAATAAGCTTACTGGAGTAACTCCAACTGTGCTTATTTCTATTATTGTTTCCCAGAAACATGCCATCAGGAGGCCATGAGAATAAAGAAGACAGTAGGTGAAATCCAAAGGACAAAATAGACTAGAAACACACTCTGGTAATAGAAAAAGATACGATATAGATAAGCCTAAGGAACAAGGAGACTGTTAGTTACCCGCATCTATTGCGATCGACTCTTCGTTATCGTCGTATGTTACAACTCGTTGATACCCTAATTCAAGCTATGCTGCTTCAAAGTAATTTGTTTGATGGAATTTAGTGAAGGGTAGAATTGTCATTCAGATTTTAATGAACAATATGGTAATTTAACTTTATCATTATGGAGGCTCCCACTTTTCAATATAGTATGATATGATATATTCTGGAACAAACTATCCACTTATGGGTATTGTAGGATTTCCAAATGATATATTATCTATTCATGGGAGCACAAACAACAATGTACTCAAATGATAGTTGAAAATACCATATGTTTCATTATTTTTATCAAGTAAGATAATATCATTGAAAGGGCATGAGGAAGATGCCAAATTAGAAAAGACAGAAATTGTGTTAGCTCCCGTACAAAAGACAAAAAATATTGTAAGCTCTAGTACAAGAGTACCTATGCTAGAACCAGGGAGCTAACAAAATCCAAAAAAGTGTCAATGCTATTAACAAGGAAAAGAAAGTTCCAACTGAACAAACTTTTTTTTGATAAAGTAATGTGTTGTATTAAAGGCATCAAGAAGATGCAAAAGTTACATAAGAGAGACTTGGTTAAATCAATAGGACAAAAAAATTTATTCTAGAGCCTTTAGTTAACCAAGAGCAAAAATCAGAGGTTACTAAACCACTGAGAGAGAGCTAATGAAGTCTAGGAGGGGAATAATATCATTTACAGGGGAGAGGTTACAACAACTAAAGAGACTCATTAGACATTTAGACTTCAGGTGGCCGTTGGAAGTTGAAATGCCATCAAAACATCTAAGATTTCTCTTTGTCCATAGACACCAAAAAATACAGGAAGGGATCATTTGTCAGATCTTTTTGATGGATTTATCAACTTTCTTTAGACTCTAGCTAAGTACTGCATCCCTCATGTTCCTTGGCACTGCCCAGCTGACACCAAAAAGTGCTAAGAACATGTTCCATATATCTGATGCCACTGAGCAATGTAGAAACAAGTGATTAACCGACTCAGAGTTGAGCTTGCACATGTAGAATCTATTAGCCAGCTGAAAATTACTTCTACTAAGGTTATCCTGGGTCAAAATAGCATCATTGAGGGTTGTCCATGAGAAACACTTGACTTTTGTGGGCAGTTTTGTTTTTTATATTAACTTCCATGGCCAAAGCTCAATCATGTCATTGGATGCACTTAGTTTGTTGTAGCCAGCCTTCACCGTGTAGTTACCTTTTCCAGAGTTGCCCCACCTTAAGGTGTCTGAGATTTGAGGATTCCTTGTGGTTTCTTCAAGAGATCTGTATAGATCAAATAGCTGGTTAAGTTCATAATCCTGTAAATTTCTTTTAAAGTGAAGGCCCCAGTTGTACCTTGCTCTATTTTGGGCTATAGAAGAGTTTGTATCTGAAGCAATCTGATATGAGAGTCTTTTAGAGTTTGATTGTTGAGCCATCTATCCGTCCAAAATTTAATGTTGATGCCATTCCCAACCTGATAGGACACATCTTGAAAGAATGCTTCTTGTAGGTTGTTGATATGCTTCCACGGGCCAACTTCATGTGGGGCTCTCTTTTTCTTGGTACACCACCTGTCTTGCACCCCATATTTTGCATTAACTACCTCTTTCCATATGCTAGTTGATTCTTGGGCATATCTCCACCACTATTTCATGAGCGAGCTCTTGTTATGCTTGGCCAAATCTCTGATTCCCAGACCACCTAGGTTTTTTGGCATGATCACTTTTAACCACTTTACTAGATGGAATTTATGCCCTTCACTGTTTCCCTCCCATAGTAATGATCTCCTAATTTTGTCTAACTGTTTATGCACCTTGCTTGGCATGGGAAGAGGGACATAATGTAGGTGGGAATACTATCTATAACACTGTTGATTAGAGTCAATTGACCACCCATGGAGAGGTACATCATTTTCCATGTTGCTAGTTTTTTCTCCACTCTCTCAGTTACTCCATTCCATATCTCTGTTGCCTTGTACTTAGCTCCTAAAGGGAGGCCTAAGTAGGTTGTGGGAAGGGAACTTATACAACAGCCCATCAAGTTTTCCAGCTCCTCCAAATTTTGAACTTCATTCACTGGGTAGATCATGCTTTTTAACATATTGATGTGCAGCTAAGGCTGTAAAGTGGGTTGGGCCTAGCCCGGGACCGCCCCAGGCTTGCGACCCATATGGGCTTTTGTGCTAAACGGGCCGGCCCATGGCGGGTCCGGGCCTGGCGGGCCTATGAGCCCATATGGGGTGGGCCTTCCCATTTGAACCGTGAGCCCGGGATCGTTTAGCCCGGGACCGGCAGGCGGGCCTAGGCTGGTTCAAACGGGCCAAACAGGCCCATCAGCTCTTTTTTAAAATAAAAATAAAAATTTAAAAAATGGCCAACGGTTAGAATTTTAAAAACTAGACGTTTGACGTTTTAAAAATAGCCATTTGGCCCCCAAACTTTGTTTTAACCCCAAAGTTTTTATAATTTTACTTTTTCCCTATTCTCAACTATAAATACCCCCTCATTCTTTCATTTTTACTCACAAAATCATCAATCTCTCTCTAATTTTCTTCTATAATTGCTTACTTTATTATTGCAATTTGTGAAAAATTGTGAAGTTGGTGAATTGAAGTATTCAAGTCTTCAACATTAAACTTTCAAGAAGTTGTTCGTCAATTCGGTAAACTCGTTCCAACTCTTAAGTTTTAATATTATAGTTTTGTTTGTTTAATTTATTTTCCTTATAATTAATATGGCCTTGACTAGAGTTACCCCATTTGTTCGGGAACAGTATAATGTGGTAGAAGAAAATGAAGAAACTTACACTGTAACGTGCAAGTACTGTGTGCAAGTACTGTGGTCAAGTTTTCACTCGGCGTGCAAAGTTGGAGGGCACGGGCCCTTTAAGGAGGCATACAATAAAGTATTGTCAAGCACGTCTAAAAGACATTCGTATTTAAGATTTTAAGTTTATTTCAAATAATTTGTGTTATTTTAAAATTATTAGACGTATTTTGCTAATGTTGTAGTTTGTTAGATTAATTTGAAGTATTATTAATTTATTATGCAATAGTAAGTGCAAGTTTGAATATCTCTTTACTATTTTTTTGTGTTTAAATTTGAATTACAAGATTTATTTCACAAGATTTACAAGAAATTGCCTTAGATAAAAAAAAAATTTAAAAAAAGCCCGGAACATTAAGGCCCGTTTAGGACCGTGAGCCCGACCCACTTAGCTCGGGCCCATGTGGGCTTAGGCCCACAGTGGGCCGGTTCCACCCATTAAGACTGTTTGGCCCGGAACCGTTTGGTCCGGGCCCGCTTGAACCCGGCCCGTCTGAGCCCGGACTCGTTTGGCCCAGGCCCGGCCCACATTACAACAATATGTGCATCCTCGAGATAGCTTCAAATAGAAGTAGTGTTAGGTTAAGGAATAACACCTGAGATCTTTCTACCCCACAAAAGACTAAGATGTCATCTGCAAAGAGTAAGTGAGTGACTGTGACTGAGGTTTCTGCATTATTCCCCACCCTGAACCCTTCAATCCATTGCATTTGTTTTGCCTTATCTAGCACTTTACTCAGACCCTCCGCTAAGATGAATAAGAAGGGTGACAAAGGGTCACCTTGTCTTATTCCTTTTTTAGGAGAGAAGAAGCCCACTGGAGATCTATTTGCTAGAACTGAGTACTTGACTGTGGGGAGACTAAATTTTATCCATCCGATCCATCTGTCCCCAAACCCCATAGCTTTCAACATTGAAAATAAATATGACCAGTTAACTTTGTGAAAAGCCTCCTCGACATCTAGCTTGCAAAGAATTTGTATCCTTCTTTTCAGTCTCTCATCCAGCATTTCATTAGCTATTAGAGAGGCATCTGTGATCTGTCTGTTCTTCATGAATGCACTTTGCTCTTCGAAAACCAGCTTCCAAATTACTGTCTTCAATCTCTCAGCTAGAGTTTTGGCAACAATTTTCTAAATGCTTCCAATAAGACTGATAGGTCTGAAATCTCTAAGTTCTATTGCACCTTTAATTTTGGGGATGAGAGCAATGAAAAAGGCATTGCATGATCTGACCATGAAGCAGTGTTGATGGAAATGTGAAAGAGCCCCCATAAATTTAGCTTTGATGTATGTTGATCACGCCCAACTATGCCTTATAAAAAGGACAAAGTGGTCGCTGCAAATATATTCCGGTTAACAAGTCCGGAGTCAAATCCCACAGGGAATTAACCTATCAATCACAGATATTGGACTCACACAAACTCCGGTATTAAATCTTTGGAAATATTTAAGTAATAGATTGGATGTTTACTAACTAAATATTACGTAATGAAAATGCAATAATCAAGAACTAACTACGAACGTGTTATAGACAGGAATTGGAATGATCTAAGGTTCTGATTTCCCCTATTGTCGGAATCCTTTCCGCCGCGTTTGCTATAAATTTGCCTAAGTCTTCTCTATCGATCATGAACACTCTGATTGTCGTAACTCTCTTTCGAGTAATTACAACAATATACTAGACATATTCTACCGAATTACGCTATCTTTTCTTAATTATATCTCACTTAGATCGCACCCAAGGTTTCGTTATCCCTAATCCCACCTTTAAAACCTTCTTATTGATCCCTTATATACATTAGGAGTGATGTTGTTCAACAACTACCTAAATATGCACTCTCTCCCGAGTAATGCACATTAAATATGAACGGTTAATTGAGGGCCCTTCAATCAACAACAATAAACATATAGTTGAACAAATAGAGAGAATACTATGGTAAATCTATACTAACGTAACGAGAAAATCATCCTTCAACAGGTTCTAACAAAACCCTAGATTAGGAGTTTAGCTACTCATACTAATGTAAAACAAATCACTAAAGTAATTCATAATCAACAAATAGAAGTAAGAAGAAGAATATGAAAACTCTTAGGAATTGATCCGTCTTCTCTCCCTTGTTCGCGCCTCGAAAATCTTCTAAAACCAGTTATCCCTGACTTCTGGGCGAGTTAGGGTTCATATAGGTTTAGGTTTAGTCGCCTAGGAAATTATATAATTGACCCTGTCTTTTCAGCCTTCGTCTGCCCGTCCGCGGTCGCGGATCAGACCGCGGATCCGGCCGCGAATTTTGACTGATTCACTGCCTTTCATCCGCGAGCTAGTTCGCGGTCCACTTCGCGGCTGCACACCTGGATGGTTCATTTTGCTTGCTTTTCTTGCTCCTTTTCGACCTGGCTAACCTTCAATAGGCATTCCACGCCTCATTATGACTCCAAAACACTCTTTAGCTCCCTCCTAGCTCGGAGTGGCTCCTGCAAAATATCAATATCTTAATTAGAGCATTTTGCTATCTTTTAACATTTAAATATCAATAAAGTTCGGCTAAATTAGAGTGTAAAGAGCGTCTAAATAGCATAAATATAGGCCACTATCAACACCCACACTTAAACCATTGCTCGTCCCCGAGCAATTAAACCACACTCTACAGAGGGCTAACTTCACTGAGTGACTTCCCTACTCGTCACACCAATAATATTTCACAACGTTTGAATTGGTGCAACATCCAAACCTCAAGAGTGGACTCTCCCTAGCCACACAATGTTCCTAACCGGCTTACTTACTCTAGTTTAGAGGTCCAAACTTACCTCCCCTTCATGAATCAAGTGCCTGCTCACCACAAAAGAGACTTATTTCATAATAAGTAAAATTCACACACACTGAGGAACTTCAAAAGAAATAGAATTCACTCACCCTCAGAAATGATATTTTTGTGCCATAGAAAATGTATCATAGGCTTGCCCGTAGTGTACTACTCTACTAATTGAGATCGTTCAGTCTAGGATCAAGTAGGACTTTATTTGAATGTAATGTAGGCTACAAGTCGGATAGGATATATTTGGATACAATAGTGGCTACACCTCCCTAAGCACTTTAATAAATGTATTTTACCATCACGTCCACACCTAAGTCAAACTAATATTTTCATTATGTAAACCCACATATACCACCCCACACTTCTTTGAGCACAATCACCTTAAAAACCACCAAATAATTATTACCAATAAATATTATACATTATTAACAATGCTCTTTCTCTCTCTCTCTCTCTCTCTCTCTCTCTCTTATCACAAGTGGTTTTTCCAATAAGATATACCTTTCTCCTTATTTCCCAATTCCACTCAAAAGCATCATCAACTACCGCACACTTTATTCTTTGTAAACTCATGGTAATCAAGTGCCTACGAGAGGTAAAGGGTTCAAAAAGATGGTCAATTCAAATAAGGGATAGGGCTTGTAGTGTGGTTGTGTAACGATCCGACTGGTCATTTTGAGCTCTAAGGCATCGTTCAGCGGTTGGAAGTCATGAACAGCTTTATTTCAGGTATATTGACTTGTGCGTGCGATCAGAGTTGAAATTCGAGAAGTTCGGAGTCAAATTGAGAGGAAACATTCATTTTGGAAGCCTTAAGTTGGAAGAATCGACTAAGATTGGAATTTCGAGTAAACGACCTCACAATCAGGATCTGAAGGTTCCAGCAGGTTCGTATGATAATTTCCGACTTGGGCGTATGTCCGGATCGAGTTTTGGATAACCCGGGAGTGTTTCGGCGTATATTGTAGAAGTCAGCATTTTTGAAGGAATTTCCTAAATTTGGCTTGAAGCGCATTTCAGAGATATTGATGTCCGTTTGGGATTCCGAGCCTGGGAATAGCTTCGTATGGTAATTCTAGAGTGGGGAGCACGATCGAAAGTGAATTCGGATGTCCGCAGGTTATTTTGAAGTCGTTTGGCTAAATATAGAAATATGACGGTATTTGAAGAATTCGACCGAAAGTGGAAATCCTGATATCGGGGGCGGAATGTGATTCCGAAAGTTGGAGCATGTCCGTAATGTCGAATATGACTTGTGTGCAAAATTTGGGGTCAATCGGATGTGATTTGACGGGTTTCGGCATCGGATGTAGAAGTTTGAAATTCTAAGTTCTTAAAGATTTGGATTGGAGAGCGATTCGTCGTTTCGATGTTGTTTGATATGATTTGAGGCCTCGAGCAAGTCTGCATTATGCTTTGGGACAGGTTGGTGTGATTGGACGGGGTCCCGGGGGCCTCGGTTGGATTCCGGATGGCAAAGCGAATCAAATTTGAAGTTGAAGAAAGGCTGAAGCTGTTGGTGTCTGGTGTGACCGCACCTTCGAGGCCGCAGGTGCGGAGCCGCAGAAGCGGCCAGGGATTCGCAGATGCGGGCAGGGGCGCAAGTGCAAGGGAGAGTCCGCAACTGCGGAAGCGCAGATGCGGAGGAGAGGATCGCAAAAGCGGGAGTTGCTAGGTTGAATCAGAGCCGCACCTTCGATGGAATTTTCGCCGGTGCGGAGCCGCAGGAGAGGCTATTGCACCGCCGGTGCGAAAAGGCTGGAGGCAGTGTGGTGTTTTAAGAACGGGATTTTTGGCCATTTCTCCATTTCTCTCATTTTGGTGTGGCGATTTTGGGAGCTTCAAGAGGGGATTTTCAGCAAGCATCACCAGGTAAGTGACTTCTTCCCATTTCTAAGTTAAATATATGATCTTACATGGATTTGAACTCGAAAATTGGTGGAAAAGATGGGAATTTTGAAGAAAACCTAGAATTCGATATTTTGGATTTTACCACGAATTTGAGCATGGAAAATTTAGAGTAAATTGTATATTTGAGTTAGTAAGACTATGGGTAGGGTATAATAGGGGTGTGCATTCGAATCGGTTTATCGATAAGTCGAATCGATTATTTGTTATCGGTTTATCGATATCGGTTTATCGATTTATCGATTTCTATTTCGATTTCGAATTTTTCCTTATCGAGTTATCGATTTCGATTTCGATTTTGTCCTCTTCGGTTATCGGTTTATCGATATCGGTTTATCGATTTATCGATTTCTATTTCGATTTCGAATTTTTCCTTATCGAGTTATCGATTTCGATTTCGATTTTGTCCTCTTCGGTTATCGGTTTATCGATAAACCGATAAGATATACTAAAAAGACAAATATCACTTTATTCTATAATACCCTTTCCTTTACCCTAAGTCCCTAACCCTTCCCTTGGGAATTCCATTTTCTTTTTTTCCTTTCCAGCTCCACCGTTGCCGTTTAGATTCGTGTCTTCAAATTCGTCAAATTTGTATTACTGTTAACGGGAATTCCATTTTTTTCCTCATTTTTTGTGAATCTAAACGTCAAAATCAGATTAGCAATTATAGCTATGGTGAAGCTGAGGCATTGACTGATGAGATAGAAGAAGAGTCTAAAACTGTTGGGGAGGTCCTACGGATCAAAGATATCATCGATAACTTTCACGCTCAGGTTATAAGTTTTTTTCTGGTGTTTTTAGACCTTATGAAGTATAATTTTTTGCTATTGTGCATGATTGTGGTTTGTCTAATACAACTTGTAATGTTTCTGATATAAGAATGTCTGTAAAACAATGTGGAAATTTCATGCTTTTTAGTTCATTTATATTTTCCCCAAATTGAACAGGTATGTTGCTTTTATGTAGTTGTGAACATTTTGTGATACTACTAAATTGTTATTACTGACATTTGTAGTTTTACTTGCTTGGTTGTTGAAATTACTAGTTTTGGCTTTTTTTTGTTATAGGGTTTTGATTGTGTGATGCTTTTTTGACAGTCCAATTCAGATATATATGAGTGCTTAAGGAGGCTTCAACTGATGGCTTTGTCTGTGGAGACTCTCAAGGTTTGATCTTTTTCTGCTGTACACACTTGATTAGCAATTTGTTTCAGTAGCACTACTAACGTTAATCTGACTAGTCATCAGAATGTTTTTATCAGCTATTTGTACTCAACGTATTTATATTATGTTATAAACGGTGTTCGTCTTATTTTAGCTCTTTTTGTCCATATTAGTTAGGCGTGTTTATAGCGATATACATTCCGTGGAATCCCGCAAATTTTTTTATTGGTGTAATCGATAACCGAATCAATAAGCCCCAAAAATTGATAAATCGAAATCGAAAAAATCAAAACCTTATTGAAACGATAACGATAAGCATATGTACAAATCGATAATCGATAAGTAATTATAGATAAGGGTCAAAATCGAATCGATAAATCGAATGCACACCCCTAGGGTATATCTTCGAGAAATTTCAGAATCCGGGCACGTGGGCCCGAGGGCATTTTGGTCAATTCTTTGAGCGGAGATGGGAGTTTATATAATCTGAATTGTTAACAAATATTAGGGTATATTTGCATTGGTTTATCATTATTTGGATAGTCTTGGAGCGTCGTGCATCGATTGGAGTCGGCGGGAGGGCTTGGAAGCCGGTTGTGAAGTTTCGGAGCGAGGTAAGTCTCCTTTCTAACTTTGTGAGGGGGAAATTGTCCCCATAGGTGAACTAAATGAATATATGCTATTACTTGCGGGGGCTACCTACGCATGAGGTGACAGGAGTCCATGCATAGCTACTTTTATGCCATGTTCGGGTAGTCTAGGACCCACTAGCATGCCTTACTTGTTGTACTTGTGATTTTATAAATGATATTAGTCTGGTGATATTGTCGAGTCAGTAATTGAATACTTAAAAAAAAGTCAGAACTATTTCCCTTAATCAATTAAGAAGAGAATGGATCCTTCCTTGCCTAATTGTGTTCCGGATGAATTAGTGATATTTAAAACCTTACCAAACTTGGCAAATGAATTCCAGAAATGTTTTAAATTCTATTTTCATGTTCAACTAAAGAGGATTTTATTACTTCTTTAAGAAACTGCTTTCCTGATGAAATATGGACTCACTATGTGATTATGTGTATTTACAGGTGCCTGAGTCGCATGTATGATTGGCGAGCGGGGAAGATAGATGCATTTATGGTTCGAGTCGTTCGACCCTTCAGCATTGCACAGTTTATTATTGTTGGTACGCGCCGTTCGACCCTCGGCAGTTTGTTTGCGCATGATAAATGCTGCATATGTCCTCTGATTTATACTTGTTTATTGGTCTAAAGAGTTATGAATTTGCCAGCTAAAAAGAAGAAGAATTGATATGTAAGAATGTGAAATAAGTCTATACTTCTTACCCCTGATTATTATTTAATTGTCAACTGAAATGACGGAGGTTTAATGTGTTAAATGTGAAACAATTTAGTAATTCTTATTCCCGGATTATTATTTAATTTGTCTATGATACTCATGCTTAGCGTCTTACTTAAATTATACTAAACTGACTTATAGCAAGTGTCAAATTCGACCTCTCGTCACTACCTCTCTGAGGTTAGGCGGGATACTTACTGAGTACACGTTGTTTTTGTAGTCATACTACACTTGCTGTGCATTTTGTTGCACAGGTACTTTCACAGCAATACGACTGACTTGGAGACTTAGGCGAGCTGCATTACCCGGAGATGACCCGCAGCCGATAGAGTCTCCCTCTATGTACTGTATTTCATTTCTAAATTCCTTGTCCAATCTGTATTTCGGACAAGCTTTGTAGTATTTGTATAAATTCTTAGAATATGCTCATGCACTTGTGACACCGGGTCCAGGGATGTGTTTGGGATGTACTTTATTAATGTGAAATATTAGAATGTTGTTTTTACTTAACAAATTTTGTTTAGTTATTATGTAACAAAGTGAAAGGTAACGAATTTCAAAAAAATGTTAAAACATGAATTTATTTCAACTAATTAATGATTGGCTTGCCTGACTGTGGTGTCTGGCGCCATCACGGCCTTATGGATTTTGGGTCGTCACAGGTTGCCAAAGAAACAGGATTACAGGCTCAACGGGGTTAACTATGGTATATATCAATTAGGTGGATGGAATATGTATATATATGGTTCAACAAATAAATGCCTATATCACTTCCTAGACTAAATAAGACTACCATTTCGCTTTGCAGACACACGGGAAAAGTTTTAGGCGTCTAATGTCACGCACAGAATACAACAAACCTCACACACACATGGCACATGACTCACTCCATATTAGATCATCAGACACTCCACTCAGGGTACTTAGGCCAAATTAAGAACATACATTTTAGCATTATCACAAGAGCCAACAAATGAGCCTAAGTGTCACACTAAAGTAGCTGTTATATTCAAGGCATTACGAAGTTAAGGGATCCCATTATAACTCTGCCCATATCCCATAAGTTCCTAACTAAAAAGTAGAAAACTAACTACACCTGGTTCAAATAAAACCCTTGGAAAAGAACCGTGGTTTAAAGAAAAACCAAGGGGGGGGGGGGGGGGGGGGTTGATACACTACCTACAAAAGAAAATCTTTTTGGTTTTTTTTGTTCGACTTTAGTCCTTCAATAAACCCGTCGAGTGATATCCATCGTCGAGCCAAGTCGAAATTGATTTATAGAAATAAACTACACAACCATTCTATATACAACATACAACAACATACCTCCACCCCACGCTTAAAAAGATGGCATGTCCCCATGTCATACAAAATAAAGTAAGGCAAGGTAAAGGACTTCCCTGGTGGATCAGTCTTGGTCGAAGACAATGCCAGGGTCAAGATGACATGCCCTTCCCATCGCACGCAGCCATCCATGATTTTCTTTTCTGACTTCGCACTTTGGGTGGCCAAAGCATCAACTCTAGCCCCTAGTTCCGTGACTAAAGTGTGCAGCCCTGCCATTTCTTGCTCTAAGTTGTCATGCGTTTACTCTATCGAACATGGGACGGTCCTGCTTCCTCTGTGGCTTGTTCATGTAGGGGTGATGCATGCCTAACCTCCTCCTGACCTTCATCACCTTCCTTAGACGCATCAGAATCGTCACTGTGATTTGCCCCAGGTGCACCGGGTCCTTCCCGATGGTCACTTTGTCATCCCGGAACTTTGCCTTCTTCCTCACCTTGCCATTTGCATTGGGGTTCTCAGGCACCCTTGCTGCTCTGCACAATCTAGTGACAAGAGAGGGGAAGTAAAACCCATACCTCTTCAGTGGTGAGTGGATGAACATCTCAGACTGGATAAGCTGAGCCACATCAAAATCGTGGTCGTTCATAAAGCACCAGATCAATGTCGCTCTTGGGCCATTTACCTCCATGGTGTTATGGGATGGCAGCAATCCACTAGTGATGATGTACAACCAGCACTTACCCTCAAAACTAAGTGAGGATGAATGCAAGATGCTACCTGGCACACACCATACTACCTCTTTGCCCGGTACACAGATAATTTGGAAAAATAAATTCCATGTGGTGGGTTCACGCGTGTAAGTATCATAATAATCCTCCGCCTCATTGAATACCGGCAATCGATACACTCTCCTGATGGCTTCTAGCCTTGCATCCACCCTTATTTGTCGCACATTGCATATTCTATCCTCATGTTCCAAGTAGTTGGCGTAGAACTCCCGAACAAGCATCATGTTACCCTTCTCCGGCTCTTCAAAGAAGATATTTAACCGGCGCCTGATCAACTCCCGATATATATTCAAGCATGCATCTTGGAGGGCTTCCTGTCAATTCCTCTTTCTGGTATAGGATTTTTCGTGGCCTTCAAATTAAAACGGTCTTGGGCAGCTCTGGAAACAAACCTATGACGATCAAATTGGCATGCGCTGACCGGTGCCCATG
The DNA here is from genome assembly GCA_005239495.1 of Nicotiana undulata. Taxonomy (NCBI): domain Eukaryota; kingdom Viridiplantae; phylum Streptophyta; class Magnoliopsida; order Solanales; family Solanaceae; genus Nicotiana; species Nicotiana undulata. The sequence continues at coordinate 56,354 of MDKH01067388.1, read as the reverse complement.
CCCGTGCCCTAGATGAACTTCTATGCCCACTAGGCGAGGCTCCGGTAGCGCGTCTCTTCCTTGAAGGATGCATAGTACCTGAGACAAAAAACACCACTATTAGTGGGGAGCAAAATATGTGAACCAATGGCGGTTACTGAGACTTCACTCGCACAATTGGTCACACTTTGCATTCAAAGCTCATTGAGGAAAATCAACAAACAGGTAGTGTGCATATGTTCCCCCAAGTCACCCAAAACCCCATTTGAACTCCCATACCTCACAAACCAAATCTAGTAGCCTAACCACCAAATATAAACCACAATCCAACTCCAAGATAAAAGACTCATGATTTTACTACCCTAAACATACACTAGCAAAGAAAAAAAAAGGGAGAAAAAATCACAAAAACAAAATTGAAAAATAAAAATAAAAATACTAAGAAGGAGGAGTAAAATCATGTACTTACTTGGGGATTTTGAGAAAAATAGAGGTTGGAGATTGGTTGAGTGGAGAAGATAAGGAAGGGAAAGGAGAAGTTGCTGTGAAAATTTGGGAGGAGAAGAAGGGGTTGGTACGTTTGAGTTGTGGAGGGGAAGAAGGAGAAGGGTTGGGGGATGTGAACTGAAGAAGGAAAGAAGAGAAGTGGGGGAAGTTGGGAGGGACGTGCGGGAGTTGGGCGTTTAAGTTGGAGTGGGGGGAGTTAAGGAAATTCTTTTTAGAAAATTGGACTAAAAATAAAAGAAATGACTTACCTGAGAAGCCCCACATTCGCGTCCACATCCACGATCGCGGATGCTGGGCAGAAGGGAGCTCAAAATTCGCGCCCAGGTCCGCGGTCGCAGACTATGGGTAGAGGGGGACCGGAAATCCGCGCCCCTAACCGCGGTCCAATCCGCGATCACGGACTGGGGGCAGAACATAGGACAAAATTCGCGCCCCTATCCACGGTCCAATTCGCAGCCTGATATTCGCGGCCAGATCCGTGGTCCAATTCGCGGCCGCGGATCTCTGTCTCCGGTTAATTTTTCATCTTTTTCGCATTTTTACCTCTTACCAGGTTAATTTCGACCCTCGACTCCCTCTGATGCGCACAATATTTAGCCCTGCACACTAGCAGATCGGTCAGTATCGTTCAAAATCAATTACAACAACAAAAGAAAAAGAACAATAATGGACTGCCTTCCAAGAAGCGCTTGAGTTAACGTAGCGGCACGACGATTACAACAATCCATAGGTTGCCTCCTAGGAAGCGCCTGATTTAACGTCGCGGTACGACGCAGGTAAGCGCAAACGCTCAACATCGAAGGCTCGATCAAATGGGTCACTGACACTCCCTTTGCTTCATCCATGCCCACATAATGTTTTAATCTGTGCCCATTGAATCTGTCGTGCGAGAGTCATTTTCTGCGGCAATATCTACCGCACCAGTGGGGTGAATTTCAACCACACGAAATGGCCCTGACCATCGTGACTTTAATTTGCCCGAAAATAACCTTAGTCTTGATTTGTATAGCAATATCGTATCTCCGGGTTTAAAACTCAACTCAATAATATTTTTATCATGTATCAACTTCATTCTCTCCTTGTATAATCTTGTTCTCTCAAAAGTGTGATAGCGGAACTCATCAAGCTCGTGTAACTCCGTGAATATACTTGTTCCCGCAGCTTCCATATCGAGATTCAACTATCTTTGTGCCCACTAAGTTCTATGCTCCAACTCCACTGGTAAGTGACACGCCTTCCCAAACACCAACTTGTATGGCGACATGCCGATTAGTGTTTTGAAAGCGGTTCGATAAGCCCAAAGTACATCATCTAACTTTCTCGCCCAATCCTTTCTAGTAGTATTCACAGTCTTAGTCAACACACTCTTTATCTCTCTATTCGAAACATCCACTTGCCCACTCGTTGTGGATGATATGAGGTGGCCACCTTGTGGCGTACATCATACTTCTCTAACAACTTTGCGAAGGCTCGATTACAAAAATGAGTGCCTCCGTCACTGATTATTTCTCTTGGAGTGCCAAATCGGGTGAATATGTTCTTTCTCAAAGAACAAATCACCCCCTTTGAATCATTTGTATGGAGCGCTGCAGCCTCCACCCATTTGGACACGTAATCTACAGCGACAAGTATGTACTTGTTGCCATATGAGCTGACGAAAGGCCCCATGAAATCAATTCCCCATCATCAAACACTTCTACCTCCTGAATTGGGTTCATAGGCATCTCATGTTGGTGCAAAATATTCTCGGTTCGTTGGCATTCATCACAACCCTTTATCTATAAATGTGCATCTTTGAACAATGTTGTCCAGTAGAAACCCGACTCCAAGACTTTCACATCTGTACCTGAGAGCAACATGATCAGTATAAACAATTACCTTCGAGCCTATCAGGTATGATCTGAATTTGTCAAATGCGAACACCACTACTAGCATCTCCTTCTCGGTAACAGTGTAATTCAGTTGGGCTCCACTCAGTGTTCTACTTGCGTAATATATTGGATGCATGATTTTATCTTTTTGCTGCCCAAGAACAGCTCCCACAACATAGTCACTCGCATCACACATCAGCTAAAATGGTTGCTCCCAGTCAGGGGCAACTATGATAGGTGTTGTTACCAGTCTCTTCTTCAATTCCTTAAACGCTACCCTGCAGTCATCAGAAAACACAAAAGGGTGATCTTTTTCAATCAATTTACACAAGGGTTAGCAATTTCGGAAAAATCTTTTGTAAATCTCCTATAGAAACCAGCGTGCCCAAGGAAACTTCTGATCGCTTTGACGCAAGTGGGTGGTGGAAGCTTTTCTATCATGTCAACCTTTGCACGATCCACCTCACTGCCTTTACTTGACACTAGGTTCCCCAAGACTATACCTTCATGTACCATGAAATGGCACTTTTCCGAGTTAAGTACCAGATTCGTCTCGATACACCTCTTCAATACTCTTCTCGAGTTCCTAGGGCAATCATCGAATGAATTCCCCACCACTGAGAAGTCATCCATGAAAACCTCCTTTACTTCCTCTACCATATCCGTGAAGATGGCTATCATGCACCTTTGGAATGTGGCAGGTGTGTTGCATAGACCAAACGGCATTCTCCGAAAAGCATAAATTCCATAAGGGCAGGTGAACGATGTTTTCTCTCTATCCTCCGGTGTAATAGAGATCTGATTATACCCCTAGTACCCATCCAGAAAGCAAAGGTGGGACCTCCCTACCAATCTATCTAGCATATGATCAATGAATGGCAGTGGGAAATGGTCTTTCTGGGTAGCCCAGTTCAACTTCCTATGACCCATACATATTTGCCAACCTGTGACTGTTTGTGTAGAGATCAATCCGTTCTTCTCATTTTCCACTACAGTCATACCTCTTTTTTTTTGCACACACTGAACTGGTCTAACCCAGTTGCTGTCAGAGATGGGGAATATGATTCCCGCATCTAATCATTTAATCGCTTTTTTCTTCACCACTTCTTTCATGTTGGGGTTCATCCTTCTTTGATGTTCTCTTGAAGGTCTGTGCCCATCTTCCAGTAAAATCTTATGCATACAGAAGGTGGGGCTGATACCCTTAATGTCTGCAATGGTCCACCCAATTGCATTCTTGCACTCCGTCAGTACCTGCACAAGTTGTTCTGCATGCACATCTAACAAACTAGATGAGATAATAACATGTTAAGTTGAGTTAGGTCCTAAGAAGGCATACCTGAGATGAGATGGCAGTGGCTTCAGCTCCAGATTTGGTGTCTCTTTTATCGATGGCTTAGCTGGAGGAGTTTTTCTTTCCACTAAGTGCAAATGCTCAAATTCTAGCTCCCTTCTCCAAAAACCTTAGCCTTCAAGAGCAAGTACCCACTCAGCCAAGTCTTCTCCATTGGCTTCATCTAGGTTCATGAGACACGCTTCTAGAGGGTTTTTAGTGTCCAATGTCTCATCTTCCTCCTCCAAAATTACATCCACGACATCTATTAGAGAGCAATTAGCAAATTCACTTGGTTGCCGCATAGATTTCTGCACGTTGAATGTTATCTCTTCATCATTTAATCTCATTTTGAGCTCTCCGGTTTCATTGTCAATTAAAGCTCTCCCAGTGGCCAAGAATGTTCTTCTCAAAATTATAGGAATTTCCTCGTCAACCCGACAGTCAAGAATGACAAAATCTACTGGGAACACAAACTTCCCAACCTGTACTAATACATCATATAGAATACCAGAGGGTCTCTTTACTATCCGGTCAGCCAGTTGTAGTAAGATGGACGTGGGTCTAGCTCTTCCAATGCTAGCCTTTTGTAAATAGCCAGGGGCATAAGGTTTATGCTTGCCCCCAAATCACACAGTGCCTTAGCAAATGCATAGTTGCCTATTGTACATGGGATTGTGAAACTCCCTGGGTCAGACAGCTTCTCAACGATGGGTCTCGTCACAACAGCACTGCAAGTCTGAGTTAGTGTAACCGTGGCCAAGTCTTGAAAGTTGAACTTGCGGGACATCAAGTCCTTCATCATTTTCGCATAACCATGCATCTCCTTTAAAGCATCAATCAATGGAATGTTTACCTGAATTTCCTTCAACATCTCCAAGAATTTCTTGTACTGCTCATCTTTCTAATACTTGGCCAATCTCTATGGGAATGGTGTTGGAAGTCGCTTCTTCTTGTGATTTGATTTTTCTTGTTCAGGCACTGCCTCTACTATCGATTCTTGTGCTACCTCAGTCTCTTTCACAACCTCTTTTTCTTTGTTGGCATTCTCTTGTGCATGTTTTACCTTCACCTCAGGTTAACCTTGCTTAATTATCTACCTCAATGGGTACTGGCACCAGTGTCTCAGTAGGTCTGCTTTCGCGAGCAATTTCTTGCTCCAGGTCTAGGTCTCTACCGTTTCGGAGACTCACTGCCATAAGGTATTTCGGGCCTTGATCTTTTGGATTGATTTGTGTGTCTGCAGATAACGTCCCCTGGGGACGATTATTTAAAGCCATCAAAATCTGTCCTAATTGGATCTCAATATTCTTTATCGTTACTCATGCGAGTCTACTCTTTCAGTTATTTTTCCAGTGGACCCAATCAATTGTTGCATCATTCCCTCAAGTTTAGCAAGCACATCTTCGTGTCTCACAGTATGTTGTTGTTGAGGTTGATGATATGCATGCTGCTGATTTTGTTAGTTGTAACTATGTTGCCTTTGGTAAGGCACCACTTGACCTTGTGATCGCATAGCCCCAAGATTGTTGTTTTTGTTGTACTGCTGCGAAGCTGGTCTATATTGTTGATTCTGTTGACCCCAATTCTGACCACCTGGCCTCTGTCCCCCATAGTTGGCCACATAATTCATGTTCTCCTGATATTGTTGGTTATCACCTTTCGCACTCCACGAGCAAACATATGGTTGCTTAATGAATGATGTACATAAGCCCCCATTAGTTGCATCAACTATGTGTACCTATTGCTTCTGGCCTGATTCATCAACCTTTTTGGGTGAGGATGCTCATTTGTGTCACTAGTGTGGCATATTTTTAGCTATGGAGTTAGTTGGGTCTTAATCCACTGAGTGAACCACATGAGTGATTTGAGCATTTCTTGTCGTCCATCCTGATTTTGTGCCATCTTGTCAGGTAGGATCTTGCTTTCTCTAATTGTTTCGCTAAAAAAATTCTCCACCTACTGAAGCATCGACATTGGCCTTCAAGCTATCTGCCAAACCCATGTAAAACCTATGCCCCAACATCTGCTCCGGAATACCATGGAGTGGATACGTAACTAGCAGCCCCTTGAACCTCTCCCACATTTCTTGTAATGTCTATGTTGGTTTCTGTCTTAAGCTTAATATCTCATCAATTTACTGAGCAGTCTTATTGGGTGGGTAGAATTTGTTCACAAATAGCTTGACTAATTCCTCCCAAGTAGTGATGGAGTTTATGGGGAGTGAATTAAGCCAAGTCTGAGCCGCTCCCGTCACTGAGAAGGGACATAACAATAGCCGTATTGCTTCCGGTGTCACATTATGTTGCTAGGTTGTTAGCGGTGGGTTGCGCTCAATCATACAATGCTTCTTCTGGCACAAGAGGCACCACAACCTGATTGTTCGGGTCATTCCCATTATTTCTGTTGTTTACTTCGTCTCCCATGTCTGGTTCGATATGTTCTGTTGAGTTCTGTTGTTGTTTGCCTTTCTTGTTTGCACGATTCAATGCCTTGAAAACTTTCTCAAGATCTGATAATGCTTCGAACACTTCACAAGTTCTTAAAGAGTTTCTAGGCATGCACCTGTAACACCAAAGACTAAAAACGTTAGAATTTCAATGTATTCAGTTTAAATTGAAGAAAATTGACTACACTAAGAATTTTTGCATTTCTTCTAACTGCAATTAATAACACCATTAATTCCTTAGAAACTGTGCCAAAATTTGATCATGCCCAACTATGCCTTATAAAAAGGACAAAGTGATTGCTGCAAATATATTCCGGTTAACAAGTCCAGAGTAGAATCCCACAGGGAATTAACCTATCAATCACAATTATTGGCCACATACAAACTACCGTATTCAATCGTCGGAAATATTTAAGTAATAGATTGGATGTTTACTAACTAAATATTACGTAATGAAAATGCTATAATCAAGAACTAACTACGAACGTGTTGTAGAAAAGAATTGGAATGATCTACGGTTCTAATTTCCCCTATTGTTGGAATCCTTTCCGCTACATTTGCTATAAATTTGCCTAAGTCTTCTCTATCGATAATGAACACTCTGACTGTCGTAACTCTCTCCCAAGTAATTACAACAATATACTAGACATATTCGCTCGAATTACGCTAGCTTTCCTTAAGTACAGCTCACTTAGATCGCACACAAGGTTTTCTTATCCCTAATACCACCTTTAAACCCTTCGTATTGATCCCTCATATACGTTAGGAGTGATGTTGTTCAACAACTAACTAAATATTCACTCTCTCCCGAGTAATGCACACTAAATAGGAACAGTTAATTGAGGGCCTTTCAATCAACAACAATAAACATATAGTTGAACAAATAGAGAGAATACTATGGTAAATCTATATTAACGTAACGAGAAAATCATCCTTCAACATGTTCTATCAAAACCCTATATTAGGAGTTTAGCTACTCATACTAATGTAAAACAAATCACTAAAGTAATTCATAATCAACAAATAGAAGTAAGAAGAAGAAGATGAAAACTCTTAGGAATTGATTTGTCTTCTCTCCCTTGTTCTTGCCTCTAAAATCTTCTAAAACTAGCTATCCCTGACTTCTGGGCGAGTTAGGCTTCATATAGGTTTAGGTTTAGTCGCCTAGGAAATTACATAATTAACCCTATTTTTTCAGCCTTCGTCTGACCGTCCACGGCCGCTGCTTTTGACTGATTCGTTGCCTTACATTTGCGAGCTAGTTCGCGGCTCACTTCACGACAGCGCACCTGGATGGTTCGTTTTGCTTGCTTTTCTTGCTCCTTTTCGACCGGGCTAACCTTCGATTGGCCTTCCATGCCTCATAATGAGTCCAAAACACTCTTTAGCTCCCTCCTAGCTCGGAGTGGCTCCTGCAAAACATCAATTTCTTAATTAGAGAATTATGTTATCTTTTAACGTTTAAATATCAATAAAGCGCGGCTAAATTAGAGTGTAAATAGCGTCTAAATTACATAAATATAGGCTACTGTCAAATGCCCATGATTTTTGGTAGAAAGCCATGGTGAAACCATCTGGACCTGGGCTTTTATCAGGTGCGCAGGAATTGATTGTTGCCCGTACTTCTTCCTCCTCAAATGGTCTTTCTAGCCATACTTTTTCAGCTGGGGATAAGCTGGCCAAAACTTCAAAGGTCACAGAAGGCCTCAATTGCTCACTCTCAGCGTACAAGTCTTGATAGAATCGTAGTATTTCATATTTGGTTTCATCATTGTCTTCAGTTAAATCAACCTCAATCAATAACTTGTCAATACAATTGTTTCTCCTGTGAGAGTTGGCCATTTTTATTAAAAAAATTGTGTTCCTGCCTCCTCCTCTGAGCCACAAGCATCTTGATTTCTGTCTCCATGACACTTCTTATTACTTCGCCAACTTTCTAAGATCAAGCTTTATGTGCATTGATTGTTCCTTTTCAATTTGAATTAAAAGTCTATGTTTTGAAGTTTGTTCTAGCATAATTAGCTCCTCCAGAAGCTTGTTTCTTTGAGATTCAAACTGATTTTGTTTCATTCTATGATGTCCTTTTTTAGCCTTCTTAGTTTTTGCACTAGTATGAAGTCAGGACTACCCCTAATAGAGTAGTTGTTCCACCATTCTTCAATTTTGTTCATGAAACCTTCAACTTGAAACCACATTTTTTCAAATTTGAAGTAGGAGGGGTTTGCTTGCCAATCACCACATTCCAAAAGGAGAGGTCTATGATCTAATTCAACTCTTGGTAGGGGCAGCTGTTTGATCGATTTGAAATTGTCATTCCATTCTGGTGAGATTAAAAACCTATCAATTCTGGATGCTTGCAATGAATCCTCCTCTCTAAACCATGTGAAATTGGCTCCTAGAAGGGGCAGTTCTATGATGCTTAGGTCTTGAATGATGTCTGAGAAAGATTTCATTGCCCTGTACCTTCTAATGCAATTGAATCTTTCGCTTTCATATCTACGAACATTGAAGTCCCCGCCAATGACCCATTGATCCTCCCAAATGTCTCTAAAAGTTGCAAGTTCATGCTAGAAGATCTCGCTTTCAATGTTGTCATGAGGGTCATAGACCCCTATGAAGCACCATTTGAAATCATCATGTAAGCTTTTGAGCATACATATGATTGTATAGTGACCTTGATGTACCCGCCCCCCTGTTGGACCATTGCCTTTTATCCCAAAGCACGATGATTCCTCCACTTCTCCCAATTGAGTTCAAAGCTGCCTAGTCGACCCATCTATTACCCCATACTTGTCTGATCAGAAGAGGTTGCCATACTACAATCTTAGTTTCTTGAAGACATACTATATCGGCCTTCCATTCGTGAATTAGTGACTTTAATGTACTCTTTTTTCTGCTTCATTAAGACCCCGCACATTCCAACTGAGAATTTTGATCTTCATCCAGAAAATTCTTTGTAGTACCTGCCCCTGACCCCTTCTTTCAATCCATCCGAATTCATTCCCCATTTTAGTCTTTCTAGCTCCAGTGATTGCTTTTTCTTGCCCTTCGCACTTGCCTTGGTTAATGATTTCTGGTTGTTGAGTTGCTCCTGTCTTTTTTGTTCCATGCGCAAAACCATACCAAGAATTTCGTGCTCAAACCCAGCAAAATGGATACTAAAAGCCTTGCATGCTTTGTCTATTACTGCTTTTGTCCATCTTGAAGTTTTAATGACTACCAGGGAACTGATGTGTTGCAAACTGGAGGAACCCAGTTCATACCAAGGGAGATAAAGTGTGTCATATGAGGAGACTTCAGCTTCAGAGCTACTTACTGGTTCAAATAGCTTTAGAGATGGCCTTGATGGAATGATCGACTTCAGCATATCTGCCTCGTCGTCTGCTTCTGATGTGAATCCGCCGGAAAGGTTGCTGGCTAAATTGATGGATCGAAGCCCTTCAATGGCTTCTAATTCTGCTGTTATTGGATCGAATTGATTGGCAGTATAGGTTGGTCTATTTTTATTAACACATTGGTCCAAAAGAGGCCCAATTGCTTGCCATTTCCATGTAGTCCCTTTTTTTTAACTTGGGTTTTGGCCTCTTCTATAATACACTTGGTCCATTTTATGGCCTAACATGTTTGTAGCCATTATGCCATATTTTGGGTCTTTAATATGGTCTGGCCCACTCGGCGATGATTCCAAAGGGATCTTGTGAGTCCCATTTGAATTAAAAAAGCACGGTTTCCTATGTTGCTTTGAATAATCAGTAGGGTTTTTAACCGGTGGATTATTAACCATTGGGTTCTCCACTGTCTTCTTCGTTTGGCTTGAGGAGGCAGCCGTCGACGAAGGTTCCACTATTTTCCCTTTTGATAACGTTGTTTTGTCTTCACCCTCCGCCACGCCGCCGACGAAGGTTCCACTATTTTCCCTTTTGATAACGTTGTTTTGTCTTCACCCTCCGCCACGATTGTTGTTAACAGATCATCCATAATTGAGATTTTGAATCTCCTGCCTTCTAATAACAGATCTAGTTCCTTGGGCATGGCTTCATTTTTTTTGGACACAAATTCTTGCCCAGAAGAAGTGCCTTCTGTTTTTAGTATCTTCATCAACATCAACATAGCCTCCACATAGCTCTCCTATTTGACGAAAAAGTCTATTATCCAGCCATGCAAAGGAATTCCAAAAACTTTTACCCATCTTTGCCCTATTGTATTTCCCTGCAAAGATGACCCATATTTTGGCGACCACCAGTCAAGGGATAGTTGTCTGCCGTTCTAATACCAGTCCCCCGCTTTGACTCTAGCAACTTCTTGCTTTGAAGGTAGTTCAAATAGGAATTTGTTGTGCGACATCGGGGTGATTATAAGGCCAACCATCACTTTCCACCTTATGAGAAACCTTCATATAACTTCTGGGTTGGGGATTGAATTTAAGGGGTCATTGAAACAACCCACTAAACATTTTTCTAGGAACTCACGTGTTCCTTCTGAGCTTCTATCATCCGCTCGCTGTAAAGACAATCCTGAAATTTCCGCTGCAACTTTGAAAGGTCTTTTTTGCAAATCTGAAAATTCCTTGAATTTGTAGTTTGATGCCTCCCCAAGAAAGTGTAAAATTTTCCCTGATATGTCTCCCCACCCTTTGTTATGGAACACCTCTGGGACGATAATTGCCTTTTTCCTTTCCCCTACCCAAACTTCAATTCTTAGATACCTACCATATCTGTTGTAATTTTGGTAAACTCTATAGATGTAAGCTTGAATCTTCCTCCCCCATCTTCTATAAAGATTACCATGACCACACGATGCTTACTGAATTTGTTCACAGAATCATCTCAATTTTTCCTCATCTATCTGGATTTGGCTAGTGAATCTACGACCACGTTCGATCCAAACGAACCATCCGTAGCTCGAAAGATTTGTCACCTAAAATGAAGAAGGATTTCCTCCCCATAGAGGCCGGAGAGAAGACTCGTCGGAAGGAGGAGATCATAACAAGAAAAATTCGGGTGGCACGAGTCCCAAGTCAGAGCTCATTTTAGGGGAGAGAAAAAATGCTTCTTCTTCTCCCCTTAGTTCCTTTTACTGTAAATTTTATTGTTGTGCTTGTTATATTTCTGATTTTGGTTGTAAAGCCATTTGTAAAACAGACTCTCCTCCCAAAGTCAGGGTTTTTATGTAGTCAAGATAGCAGAAGTTATCCTTATCCAAGATAATCTTCAAAGACGCACCTAAGATTGGGAAACATATGTTTATGTGTTGCAGTTCCAACTGAATAAACTAATTAAACATCTAGCTTTTAGGGAATGTGTTGGAGTTGATATTCCATCAAAACATCTGCCATTTCTTTCATTCCAAACAATCCAAAATATGATTGCCGGGATCATTCTCCATATTCTTTTGATGGCTTTGTCAACTCTCCAAATTATCCAGTTAATATAGGCTTCCTTGATGGTGTAAGGTATGATCCAAGTTATACCAAATATGGATAGGAAGAAGTTTCAAATATCAACAATGACTGGGCAACGAAGAAACAAATGGTTAACACTTTCTAATCTCTGTTGACACATATAGCATATGTTGACTAGAGTAATGCTAAGATTGTCCTTTATTAATACAACTTCATTGAGGATATCCCATGTGAGGCATGATACTTGAGTGGCATTCTGGTCCTCCAGATATGTTTCCAAGGTCAATCCTCAAATATTCCATTATGTTAGCAGATAAGGTTGTAGCTCTCTTTGGCCGTGTACATTCATTCTTTTGAATCCCTCGGATGATTCTGTCTGGTTGTTGAACTTCGGTGATTAAATCCCCCAGTGTGGCTATGAGAGCAAGTAAGTCATTTCCCAATCATTAAGATTTCTTCTAAATATTGGATTCCAAATGTTGTTCTCTCTGTTTTGAGCAATATTTCGGTCACGACTGCAGGCTATCAGGCATAGACCTAGGTATGAATCCTTTAGCATTGTATTACCAAGTCATATTTTTTAGATTGTTTGTAGTAGAATTGAACCCTTGACATAGTAGTTTGGAGAGAATTCCCAAACCACTATGAACAAGGATCGCCGATGTATTACCAAGCCATATATCTTTCCAAAATTTTACATGAACACCATTACCAACTTTGAATGATGTATTTTGAAAGAAATCATATTGAAAGTTGTTGATGTATTTCCATAAACCCACCTCATGATGTGCTGAACTTTTCTTGGGGCTCCAGGGATTCTGAATTCCTTATTTGGTGTCAATGATCTCATTCTAGTAACCTGTTTCAGTTTGTCCATACCTCCATAGCCATTTCATTAGCATACATTTATTGTGAAGCCTAAGATTCCTATACCCAATCCCCGATAAGACTTTGGTTGAATTACTTTTGGCCACATAACAAGTTAAAATTTGTGAGTCTCATTGTTCCTTCCCATAAAAACCTTCTTCTTAGCCAGTCTAGTTGTTTTAAGACAGGACTTGGCATAGGAAACAGAGACATGTAATAAGTTGGTATGCTGTCAAGGATACTATTGATCCGTGTGAGTCTGACCCCGATTAAGAGATATTGCATTTGCCAAGTTTCTAGTCTCTTTTCAACTTTCTCAATGACTTCATTCCAAATTCCAGTGGATTTGAATTTGGCTCATAAGGGAGTCCTAGATAAGTTATGTGGAAGGAGTCAATTTCGCAGCTAAGTATTTAACTAATTTCTTCAATATTTGAACCTCATTCACTGGATAGATAATGTGTCATCTACATATAACAGGTGTGATACACTAACTGAACTTGCAGGATTTTCCCCCACCTGAAAGCCTTGTATCTCTTGAAGCTCCTTTTCCCTTTTTAGAATCTGTGAGAGACCCTCAATTGCCAATATAAAGAAAAAGGGAGAGAGGGCATCTCATTGCCTGAGGGCTTTTTGGGGGGGAAATAAACCTACATGGCTTATGTTAACCAACATGGAATCAGGGGCATATTTATAAACTTAATTATAGGGCACGTAAACCCATGGTCTTTCCGTAAACTTAGATATTTTATGTATATATTTTTTGAAATTGGTATAATATTAACTGTTGGTACCCACGCTCCAAGATGATTGAATGGTCCACTTGGTTTAATGTTGAGTTATTACCCAAGAGGTATAGGGATCAAATCCTATTAGATGTTTTCTTTCCTCCTTTTTTGTAGTAGTGTACCCATGTACGGAGAGTTAACTTGGATGATATCGGGTTCAGATTGTAATTTTGGGAATTGGAATAGTTTCGTTATATCATTTGGGACTTGTGTGCAAAATTTGGATTCATTCCAGATTGATTTGTTATGTTTCGGCACAGATTTTGGGAGTTGAAAAGTTCAAAGTTCATTAAGTCTGGTTTGAGGTGCAATTCGTCATTTAGATGTTGTTACATATGATTTATGGCCTCGAGTAGGTCTGTGTTGTGTTTAGGGACTTGTTGGTATGTTCGGACAGGGACCCGAGGGGCTCGGGCATGTTTCAGATTGATTTCGGACTATTTTTCCTTCATTTTGCACTGTTGTGCTCTGCTGATGTCTGGTGTTGCATTTCTTCATCGTGATCGCGGTCTTAGAGGTGCGATCGTGTAAGGGAAATTGGAGCAATGAAATTTTTTCTTCTACGCGTTCGTGAGTGATTGTTCGCGTTCGCATAAGTTGTGGCACTTTGAGCATCGCGTTCGCATTGTTGAGCATATGTTCGTATGGTGTTTGGGACTGAGCTGGGGCAGTGTTGGTTATCTCTTCGCGTACGCGAGGTTTGGGACTCAATTGTGTATATGGTGATCGCGAGCTTACTGATGCGATCGCGTGGGGAATTTTCCAAGAGCATTGTTTTTCTTCTTCGCGATCACGAGGGTGCTTCCACGATCGCGATCCATTAATTGACCAGTTGTTATAAAGTACTCTATTTCAGGGGTTACGACCATTTTTGGAGCTATGGAGCTCGGATTGAGGCGATTCTTGAAGACATTTTAACTATGTGGGTTGGGGTAAGTGTTCTCTACTCATTATTGATATTGTATCATGAATCTATCTTTATTTCCGGCATTTGATTGAAAGTTCCTAAACAGAAATTGGGGGTTTTAGCCTAAAGTTTCATAAAGTGAGTTTTTGAGTTTTGAACATCAATTCGGAGTCGGATTTGGGTGAAACTACTATGGTTGGACTCGTAATTGAATGAGTTGTCAGAATTTTGAGTTTTGTCGGGTTCCAAACGCGGCCTGGGATGGACTTTTTCTGACCGATTTTGAGCTTCTAATTAAAGATTCGTCCTTTTTTGATTGGGTTTGCTTCCTTTGGCATTATTTGATGTATTTGAGTTTCTTTTGGCTAGTTTCGAGCCTTTGGAGGTCAGTACAAACGAGATGGCATTTTTTGGAGCATCGTTTGGCTTGCTCGATATTGGATTTAGCTTGTTCAAGGTAAGCAACACTTCTAAACTTGGTTTTGCAGGTATGAAACCCCGAATTACGTGTTATGTGGTTGAAGCTGAGGTGACGCGCATGCTAGGTGATGGGCGTGTGGGTGTGCACCGTGTAAATTGTGATTTACTCGATTATATGAAACTATGTAGCTATCTTATTTGAACATTCCTAATGTACTCTATGTGTTAGAACACCTGAGTTGTAATTGATGATAGAGATCATGTTTAGGATATATGTTGGTATCATTGGGACCTACAGCGGTCGTTCTTTGCTTTTGAGTTATTTGCTTAATTTCGGTTATGTACTCAGTCGCATTCATCATTTCCTATCATATCTCATTCTCTGTTTTTGTTTATTGTCATATCTCATATTATTGATTTGGGCTGCTCAGCATGAGTGTTATGAGCCGAGAGACTAGAGATATGATGAGTGAGTGAGTCTGAGGGCCTCATTGTGAGGATATTGATACTCATACATTTTGGGTTTTCGGTGAAAGATCTGGGATTTATGTTATACTTGAAAAGCATGTCTATTGTTTCATATATGTGAACGAGTTGAGCATCTTACGTCTGAGTTATTTTCATGTACTCTTTTATTATATTGTTATGGACTGTTGCTGGTTATTGGAGTTGGACTCTGAACCTTGTCCCAGCTCGTCACTACTTTCAACACAAGGTTAAGTTTGTTACTTTTGAATACATGGGGTCAGTTGTACTTATAGCCAACATATGCACCTTGCGTGCAGATGTTGGCTGATGATGTTGATGTGATCGACGCGAGCTGAATTTGAGAATGTACCTACGTGCCGGTTGTAGCTGTATCTTGTTCATGGTAGCCTTATAATTATAGAGATGTGTTTATATATATTTCTAACAGATGATGCATTTATTTCATACTAGCTTTGTAAATTCTAATCTTAGAAGTTCATGATTTGTACTACTAGTCGTGGGAGAATGTATAAGATTCAGATATTTTCTTTTACTTAATTGTCTTATTAAATTTCATTGGAATTGGATAGTTGATAACTGACTTACCTAGCGGGTTGGATTAGGTGCCATCACAAGTAGTTGGATTTTGGGTCATGAAAATCAATCAAGCCCAGCATCAATATAAAATTTGAGAAATCGATCATTTCCCTAGATACCCTGGAGCTATTAATTCTTTCACTTTCATATCTGCAAGCATTGAAGTCTCCGCTGATTACCCATTGGTCTGACCATAAACTACAAACCACTGATTGCTGCCAATTCATGCCAAAATTCCTTCCTCTCTGGGTTAGTGTGAGGACCATATACCCCTGTGTAGGCCCATCTGAATTTTTTTAGTTAAATTCTCAAATCTACAGGTTATTGAGAGGTCTCCTGATGGAGTATCAACACAATGTCACAACCTTCTATCCCACATAATTATGATACCCCCCTATTTCCCCAAGCCTTGAGTTCAGTCCATCATACCCATATGTTGCCCCACCCAAGCCTTAAGTTCAGTCTATAATACCCATATGTTGCCCCGTATTTGCTTGGACAAAGAATTGTTCCAATATCCAATTTTAGTTTCCGGAATAAAGGATGTCTACTCTCCATTTACGAATCACAGACTCTAAACTACTACTTTTATTCTGTTCATTTAGGCCTTACACATTCCAGTTTAGGATTTGACCTTCATGTGGAATGAGATAGGTGAGATCTGCTCCTAACCTTTCTATCACTACCTTCTTGATAGAGGTGGAAAAATGGTTCAAAGAAAATAATTAACCATCCATATTATCCACTAAAGAATGGGTTGGATAATGAACTATTTAAAAATGGGTCAAATATGGATAAGAACCATATTATTCATTTAGAAAATGGACAGCCAATGGGTAACCAACGGATAACCAATGGTCTAACTTTTACATTTGAAAATCCTCAAATTGAGGGTTCCTCAAGTTAGGGAGACGAAGAATTCTCCCAAAAGTGATCATATGCAAGAAGTCATGGATAATATGCTTACCCATATTATTCGTCGGTTAACCCGTTTTTTATCCGTATTAAATATTGGTCAGGTCGGATAATTTATCCATTTTTCGCCCGAACCATATCTGACACGACCCGCCCGTTTGCCACTCCTACTTCTTGAAGACCCCAAACCAGTTTCTTAAGTTTCTTAAGTTCTGCTTCCCCTTTATTTTTTCCCTTTTTTAGGCTTGCTATTGTCTTAGCTTGTTGTTGTTGAAGAAGTAGTTGAGCCTTTCTTCTCTCCTGCATCTTAAAATGATACCCAAGATGTCATTTTCGAACCCTACCGCATTTACCCCAAAGGTAAAGCTTTTACCTGTGCAATTTTGGTCCACATAGATGGTTCAACCTCTGTGGGTTTTTCTATCACTTGCATGCTAAGATCTAGTCGATCATGCCAGGGGAGAGAAAGAAAGTCATTGAAAGACTGAGTGAAGACACTCTGATTCTGAGTCACTTACCTTAGTTGATTCTGAGAGTAAAAATAATTGCGAAATCGGTGGCTCAGCTTCATCATCTGCATCGAATTGGGTGTGAGATGTTTCACTTATTGCTTTTTTGGTCATGTGAGTGGAAGCTTGGAGACTCCTCAGACAGGGTCGAAATAATTTTAATCTCTGTCATATGACACTTTAGAAGACAAGGGTCATTATTATTCCTTAGCACCTTCCATCTATTACAGTTGTTGGGTCTTTTGAAATGTTTCTTCTGCTTGGGGCCACTTGAATAGTACCCATTAAAAAGGGTGATTTGCATTTATACCCGCTTTTTGGGTTACGTTTTAACTTATACCCGGTTTCCAAAAAAATTGCAAGCGTACCCACTTTTTGCGTGAACTTCAGGCATACGGGCATGAAGTAGTAAAGGCAATCACGCAAACTTCAGCATTCTAGTAGACGGGCCTAAAGTTGTTTGTAATTGCTGAACTTAAGCATTCTACTAGCTGAAGTTTTGTTCTCTATTTCTTGTACTTCAGCATGTTTTAGCTAAAGTTTTGTCTTGGACTCAATAGTTTTGTCGTAAAACTTTTTCAAAAACATCAGCAGAAGATGTTGAAGTTATTTAGTTCATTTGTAAAAACTTCAGCACTACATAAGCTGAAGTTTGTCCTACTGTCGTACTAGCTGAAGTTTTGTTCTCTATTTGCTGAACTTAGCATGTTTTAGCTGAAGTTTTTCACGTAAACTTAGTTTTGGCTGAAGTTTTTGTTTGTAATTGCTGAACTTAAGCATTCTACTAGCTGAAGTTTTGCTCTCGATTTGCTGAACTTCAGCATCTTTCAGCTGAAGTTTTGCTCTCTATTTGCTGAACTTCAGCATGTTTTAGCTTGCAAGTTACTATCGAGCCATGGGTCTTGGGAAGAAGAAGAGAAAGGGTGCTTCTTCTCAAATTGATTACATTGTACATATCCAGTTGATTAGGCCATGGCCCCCATCAGAATCATTGAGGTATGTTCAATCCGTATTACTTCAGATGGAGAATGGTGATCGTAATTCTGGATTTGTGACTTCCTCTGTTGAGGATGACTATCTTGAAATTAACAGGACTTTCACCTTATTCTTAACTTTATGTCGCGAGAACAAATCCAAAGATAAATTTCTAAAGAATAATTTGGGGTCCTCCTTGTATGAATATACGAAGGAAAATGATGTCATCACCCCAAGAGTAGAATAAAGAGTAGAAAAGAAAGGAGGAAGAAAGGAGCGCACAAGTAGCAGGAAGAAGGAGACGTCTGAAGTTGTAAAAATTAGAATATAGGTTAAATAATTTTAAAAATATGAGTATAGGTTAAATGGGGACAATCAAATAGGACGCCCCGTGCAATTTTTACTTTAAAAAAAAGCCCTAATGTTAATTTGGTCGCCCGTGCAATTTTTACTTTAAAAAGCCTAGTGTTTTGGCTTTATGGGTCTAATGATTTGTAGTTGCTGGTTGAAAGACACGGCAAAGCAATCAGAAAATTATGATTTTATTGCCATGAAGCAGCCAGGTCGATACCCATGGCTCTTCAATATAATAGAAATAGGCTGAATACATGCAGAGACACTTAAAGTTGGCACGATTATTCATTTAGACACCTAAACTCATAGGTGTTCCTATTGAACACTTATACTACCAGAAACTTATTCCAATTAAGCACTTCTTGCTGAGTTGGCACATAAAGTGAGTTTCACCCAATATGGGCGCGTGAAGACCCCAAAAAACAGATTTTTTCTTTTTTTATTTCCTTCTTCTTCTTCTTCTTCTTTCTCTCCACCACCATTGCTTCCTCCACTTTCACCATTGTTGTGCCTCCACCATTGATTTATTTCCTCTTTCTTCTTCTTTTTTCTTCTTTCTCTCTGCCACCAGCCGCTGCCAATCTCCCCCTCCTCACCACCAAATCCTCCGCCACCCTCCTCTCTAACCCCCATGACCGAACCCTTCTCTTCACTCCACCCATCTCCAGTCGTCACTCTTATCCATGGAGCACCCCCTTCCTTATTGATTAAAATTGAAATAAGTCTGAGTTCTTCATTTCAAATCGAAACACCATTAATGGGGTCTTTAAAAATCTTAAAGGTTTAAAAAGGGTTACTTGATTTGATGAAAGTTTGGAAAATTAATATTGGGGTTGTCTTTGGGTTGTCGTGGGGAATCTTTAGCTGAAATTATAACAAATTTGGAGGAGTTTCTCTTAAACATTTGGATTAAAATCGTACTTGGAACAAGAACACACATGAAAATAGTGAAGAACACCATAGTTTTTCCTTTTTTTTACTCAAAATAATATATGCCATTTTTTTATTCGTCATTTTCCACGTCAGCAGCGAGTGCATTGCAAAAACTTTGTAAGTTTGGCAGATTGTCAAAGAAGTGCTTAATTGGAATAAGTTTCTGGTAGTATAAGTGTTCAATAGGAACACCTATGAGTTTAGGTGTCTAAATGAATAATCGTGCCAACTTTAACTGTCTCCGTATGTATTCAGCCATAGAAATATATAGAAAAGTAGGCAGCATTATCAATAAGATATCATTTATTATGCCTTTTGGAATCATGTACACGTAGAACAAAAGCTGACTTCTAGCACACTAGGAGCATCGATCATCAAATTTACTTTAAGTGGCTATGTTGCTCGTACTCTCCGAAAAGGTGTCCGAATACGTGTTGGATTCTTTAAAAGTAGTACATTTTTTTAGGATCCGATACAGGTACAGCTACATTTTGAAGAATCCGTATAACATAAGTAAGTGGCAAAAGAAGTATAGCGCGGGATGTGGGGTAGGCGCACCTCACGAATTTGAACCCTCCCAATGAGGGAAGATTGGTAGTATTTAAGTCGGAGGAGGGTAGGGCAGACAGATACTCCCTCCAGTTTCGAACATGTTTACTGACCGGGGCTAGACCAGCTAATACACGGAATTTATCAACAACAACAAAATGATGAAGAAGCTTCAGCCAACAATGACGTACAATTGATATTTTATTTTATCGTAAAATTTTCTTCAATTTTTTTGTTCTTATATTTGGTATTCATGCTTATTGATATTAGTTTTGGACTACACTTACATAATTATAGTTTTTCTCTATTTGAGCCTTTATTATCTAAAGTCCACGCTTTATTTTTGCTTTGCGCTTATAGCCCTAATAGACCTTAGAGTTTTTATGCGCTTTTCGCCTTTGATAATAGTGAGATTCCGATTTTTCCAACTTAAAACTCGAGAAGCTCATTCAAGAAAGCTTAAGAATTAGTTGTGGCACCCGTGTCTGAGCAACTTAGGTCTTGGGTACAGTTAATCGTAATTTCAGATATCAAATTTAGCTTATTGATTTCTGCTTCTCTGTGTCACTTACTTGGTGGTTTTAACATTATTTTCATGTACCCTATTACGAACTTCTTTGATCACCGTGATAATGACTTCATTTCTTCCCAGATTTCGGTGATTCCGAACTGTAGCATTTTGGTTGCTGTTGGTCAGAGAATGGCAAGCACTCCTGGAGTTTGTGCTACATTTTTTAGTGCACTTGCTAAGGTTTGGTAATTTTCAGTCTTTTTAAATTGAAAAAGAGAAATCTATCTACTGTATAAGGTGTAGAGTTAAGTGGTAAATTTTCGAACCACATTAAATTCTAAAAAGGGTTTATGTTTGACTATTTGTTTGGTTGTATCTTCTGTGGAGTTGATGTTCTCCTGCTTTCATCTACAGTTACTTTGCGACTGTTATGAGCGCTTAGATATATACCATATGGATTCTCTAATTACCATATCAATCAATCAACTACTCCTTAAGATTACCAAATTAGTTGAGGTCCCACTACATTGATCTCTGTATCCATTCCACTCCATAGGATCGATTTCATTTGAATAATTCACCGTTAAAGGATTATGATATTTTGACTACTTTTAAATAGGTTGTCAACCTACTGCAACCCTTTTTCTATGTGAAGATTTGGTACCAGCTATGTTGCAAGGTCCAAATTCGAGGACGAATTTCTTTCAAGGGGGAGGATGATACATGCCGGATGAGTACGCTTAGTGAGGATGATTTTCAAGTCAACATCAAAGTATTGGAGTGCTTTAAAGGAGCCAAGATTAAGAAGGCCATTTTCGCAATTTAGCTATTTAGGCTAGTCTAATAAAGCTAAGTGTATTTTAGTTATTTAGCCTAAAAATTGTAACGACCCGATTCGTCGTTACGTAGAATATACATCATTCTCTCTATTTCTGTCTTGTGGTAGCTTGGTTAGACTGTTCATGAGGTGTCAGAGTTGGTTGGTTCGGGTTCGGAACGGTTATAGAGGGAATGGAGACACTTAGTCTCTAAAAGTAGCTTTAGAGTTGGAAAAGTCAACCCGGAATTGGCTTATTCGTAAATGACCTCGGAATGCTGATTTTATAGCTCGGATAGCTTCGTTAGGTGATTTGGGACTTAGAAGTGTGTTCGGAATATTTTTGTGATGTCCGGTGTAGAATTAGGCTTGAATTGGCGAAAGTTAGTTTTTGGCAATTTCCGGTCGGCAGTGGAAAATAGGATATCGGGGTCGGAATGGAGTTATGACTGTTGGACCAGGTTGGAAATGTCATCTTGGATGTGTCTGCAAAATTTCAGGTTAATCGAAGTTGTTTTGGGTAGTTTCGGCATCGTTGGTGAAATTTAGAAGTTTCAATGTCCATAGGCTTGAATCCGATGAGTTTTTGGAGTTTTGATGTTGTTTTTGATGTTTTAAAGGCTCGACTAAGTTTGAACGAGCATATATGATGTGTTGGTATGTTTGGTTGGGGTCCCGAGGGGCTCGGGATTGATTTCGGATGTCGAACGAAGGAATTGGACTTGGCAAAATGCAGTTGTAGTTGCTGCTTCTGATGTTTTTGCACCTGTGGAAGATGGGTCGCAGGTGCGGTCTCGCAGGGGCTCGCAGGTGCGATAAGGGGGCTGGGCTGGTGAAGTTCCGCAGGAGCGAGTGTTTGGTCGCACCTGCGAGGTCGCAGGTGTGGAGGAAAGATCGCAGGTGCGGATCCTGGGGAAGGCTAGTGGAGGTCGCAGGTGCGGAGGATATGGTCGCACCTGCGGAGTCGCAAGTGCGAGGAAACTGTCGTAGGTGCGAGATCCCTGGACAGAAACTATATAAACCAGCCTTCGCAAATTTTAACCCTTTTTCTCAATATTTTATCCGGGTTTGAAGCTTTTGAAGGGTTTTTGAAGAGGGAATTCGATAGTTCTTTGTGGAGGTAAGATTTTTGGACCCTAACTCGTTAATACATGATTAAAAATCAGTGGAAAAGGGGTAGTTAGGGCATGGGATTTAGAGGCTTTGAAATGGGGATTTGAGGGACCATTTGAGCTCCGATTTCTATGTTCTTGGTATGTATGGATTCGTGGGAGGACGAGGTTTCTTGTGGTGTAAATTTTATCGAGTTCCGAGACGTGGCCCCGGGGGCCGGGTTTTGATCAATTTCGGGATTTTGAGTATTCTTGATAAAATTTTGATTGGAATTCATTCCTTAGCACATTGTAATGATATACATTTGATTGTTGGTAGATTTGAAGCGCTCGGAGGCCGAAATTCGAGGCAAGGGCACTGCGGAGTAGTCTTTTAGCCGGTTTTGAGGTAAGTAACGTCTTCAACCTTGGAACTGAGGGTTCGAAACCCCAAATTGGCTGATAATTGTTGTAAATTAAGGTGACGCACTTGCCAAGTGACGGACATGTGAGTGTATACCAATTGTTGTGGCCTGGCTCATCCCATGGCACTGTCCAATGGTTGTTTTACACTGATACTTGTACTGTAAAGGTTGTAAATTCCTTGAATCTAGTTGAACTCATGATAAGTATAATTGCTAAGGCTTCACATCAATAAGTTGAGACAGGAAATTGTCTTTATCTGCGATTATTATTTGCATACACTCAGTCCTACCATGATACATGTTTTCATACTTCAGTCTCGGTAATTGTTAGTTGTTTCTATCTTATCATTGTTTGGGCTGAATTATACATATTGAGGGCTTTGTGAGTGAGACTGGAAAGTATTGACTGAGTGAGGCCTAGAGCCGGATTTTGAGACAGATATGAGATCGGACTGCACACCGCAACGATTCTTGAATCATGCCTTCGTTGGCTTGATATAGCGCTTGGGCTTATAGGAGCCCTTCCGGAGTTTTTACACCCCCAGTGAGCGCATAGATATTGAGGGATGGATCTTCCCTGGGCATGGATCTTGTCCGAGTGTTATGTTCCGGAGATGGATCTTCTCTGTGGGGCTGGACTGGCCTTTGTTCTCGGTACTGAGTGACCATGTCACTGTGTTTATGTATACTCCGGGATGGATCTTCCCTGGGCCTGATGGCCAATTATAGTACCGAGTGGATGTCCTTATGGGAGCTTGCATATTGTATGGTATTTTTGATTTCTTTGAACGTATGCAAAGTTACAGCCATAAGTTGGTGTATCATGCTTAATTTCTAATAGTCTCTCTGTTATCTCAAGTTAATTACTGTTGTACTTATTTATCGGTAGTTCGTCACTACCTCTCAAACCGTAGGTTGTTTTCGTTACTTACTAAGTTGGTGTACTCACGTTATACCCTGCACCTTGTGTGCAGATCCAGGTACATCGAGGTTCGATTCGGGTCCGGGATAGCAGTTTCTCATTGGAGTTGACGAGGTAGCAGCTGGCGATCGTTATCTCGTCTTTCTTTTCATTTTCCACCTGTAGTAGTACTTAGAGACTATGCTATTCAGTTTCGATTTGGTTGTATTTGATATTAGTAGCTCATGACCAGGTGACACCGAATCCGGACCGTAGTATTTGGATTCTATTTTCTTTTCTTAAATTGTTTTCAAAATTTGGAATTTCTCTTATTAATGACTTTGGATTGATAAATGAGCATTTTCTTCAGTAATTAAACCTAGGAATGTTATAGTTAGGTGGCTGGCCTGGTTCCACGACAGGCGCTATCACAACCCTGAAATTGGGTCGTGACAAGTTGGTATCAGAGCACTAGGTTGAATAGGTCTCACCAGTCATGAGCAGGTTTGGTAGAGACTTGCGGATCGGTACGGAAACGTTTGTACTTATCTTCGAGAGGCTACAGAACTCTTAGGAAAAATTCCACATCTTTGAATTCTGTCGTGCGACTCTGTTGAATTCTGGAACTAAACTATTATTGTTTTCATTCTCTCACAGATGGTAAGGACTCGTGCTACCGATAGTGGTGACCAAACACCAGCAGGACCAGCCAGAGGTCGAGGCCGTGGCCGAGGCCGAGGTAGAGGGAGGGGTGCAGCCCGCACAGATGCTGGGGCAGTACCTGTGGACCCTCCCATTGTCCAGGATCAGGTTCCCGCAGCTGAGATTCCAGCGGGGCAGGCTGAGGCACCGGCAATGCCCATTGTGATTCCAGGTCTCCAGGAGACCTTAGCGCAAATTATGACGGTGTGCACCAGTCTGGCACAGGCCGTCGCCATGTCCACTACTGCTACTACTTCTCAGGCCGGGGGAGGCACCCAGACTCCAGCTGCCCGGACTCCTGAACAGGTCATCCAGGGACTTCAGACACCTGAGGCAGTCCCAGTTTAGCCGATTGCTCCGATACAGGATTACGTGGTTCCAGCCTTAGCTGATGATGAGCAGCGTAGGTTAGAGAGATTCAGCAGGCTTCAGCCTCCTACGTTTAGTGGTACTGAGGGCGAGGATGCCTAGGCTTTCTTGGACAAGTGTCAAAGGATACTACGCACAGCAGGGATACTAGAGGCCAGCGGAGTTCCATTCACTACTTTCCAGTTCTCAGGAGCTGCACTTGCTTGGTGGGAAGCCTATGAGAGGCGTAGACCTGTTGATGCAGCGCCCCTTACATGGCACCAGTTCTCCATTCTCTTCCTGGAGAAGTATATACCACAGTTTCGCAGAGAGGAGTTGCGCAGAGAGTTCGAGCAGTTACGTCAGCGAGACGTGACGGTGACGCAGTATGAGATGAGGTTCTCTGAGTTAGCTCGTCATGCCATCTGGATAGTTCCCACAGACAGAGAGAGGATCAGGAGATTTGTTGATGGTCTTACTTATCAGTTACAGATTTTTCTTACCAGAGAGAGGGTATCTGGGGCTTCTTTTGAGGAGGTGGTCGACATAGCCAAGGAGATTGAGTTAGTGCGCCGCCAAGAGCGTGTTGAGAGGGAGGCCAAGAGGCCTCGAGGGTTTGGTAGTTATGGTGGTTTTCACTCGGTAGGT
The DNA here is from genome assembly GCA_005239495.1 of Nicotiana undulata. Taxonomy (NCBI): domain Eukaryota; kingdom Viridiplantae; phylum Streptophyta; class Magnoliopsida; order Solanales; family Solanaceae; genus Nicotiana; species Nicotiana undulata. Next base: position 31,089 of record MDKH01067388.1, on the reverse strand, counting down.
CAGCCTCAACACAGCAGAGGCCGTCCCTTCAGGCCTCCTCGGCCAGCTCATCCAGTTTACAGTGGTTCCTCATCTGGACACGGTTCCCGTAGTTCTCATCCGGGCCGTTCATCATTCAGTGCACTCCCAGCCCAGAGCTCATCCCGACCACCATCAGTTCAGGGTTCCTCAGCACATGGTTCTTCTAGCAGCTACTCTGGTTCCAGGGGTTCCCTTCAGTCCCCACCATCATTTTCCGAGAGGGGTTGCTTCGAGTGTGGGGATCCAGTTCACATCAAGAGGTTTTGTCCCCGTCTTCCTGGTAGTTCTTATCAGCAGAGAAGCCAGCCTCCAGCTTCAGCACCAGTTCCTACACCACCCGCTCAGGCAGCCAGGGGTAGGGGTCAGGCAGTCAGAGGCCACCCTAGAGGGGGAGGTCGATCAGGTGGAGGACAGGCCCGTTTCTATGCACTTCCGGCCAGACCAGATGCCATAGCTTCAGATGCAGTGATTACATGTATTATTTCTGTCTGTCACCGAGATGCTTCGGTATTATTTGATCCTGGGTCCACATATTCATATGTTTCATCATACTTTGCACATTTCTTGGATATGCCTCGTGAGTCCTTGATTTCAGCTGTTCATGTGTCGACTCCAGTGGGGGATACGGTTGTGGTAGACCGAGTGTACCGGTCTTGTGTTATATCTATTGGGGGTCTGGAGACCCGGGCAGACTTATTATTGCTTAGTATGGTTTTCAACGTGATATTTGGCATGGATTGGCTATCTCCGTGCCATGCTGTTCTTGACTGTCACGCCAAGACCGTGACCTTAGCTATGCCAGGATTTCTGAGGATTGAGTGGAGAGGTTCGGTGGAGTATGTGCCTAGTAGGGTGATTTTCTATCTGAAGGCTCAGCGCATGATTGGGAAGGGGTGTGAGTCTTATCTAGCCTTTGTGAGGGATGTTAGTAATGAGACTCCTTCTATTGATACTGTTCCTATGGTCGGTGAGTTCCCAGATGTATTTCCTGCAGACCTGCCAGGCATGCCACCTGACAAGGACATTGACTTTGGTATTGACTTGTTACCAGACACCCAGCCTATCTCTATTCCACCTTACCGCATAGCCCTAGTAGAGTTGAAGGAATTAAAGGAGCAACTTCAGGAACTTCTTGATAAGGGGTTCATTCGGCCTAGTGTTTCACCTTGGGGTGCACCGGTGTTCTTCGTAAAGAAGAAGGATGGTTCTATGCGCATTGCATTGACTATAGGCAGCTGAATAAGGTTACGGTGAAGAACCGGTATCCTTTGCCTCGCATTGATGACTTATTTGATCAGCTTCAGGGAGCAAAGGTGTTCTCCAAAATTGGCTTGAGATCGGGGTACCACCAGTTGAAGATTCGGGATTCTGATATTCTGAAGACTGCTTTCAGGACCAGATATGGTCATTTTGAGTTCTTGGTTATGTATTTTGGGCTGACCAATGCCCCAGCCGCGTTCATGCACCTGATGAACAGTGTGTTTCAGCCTTACCTGGATTCATTCGTTATTGTGTTCATTGATGACATCCTGGTGTATTCTCGTAGCCAGGAGAAGCACGCTCAACATTTGAGGGTTATGTTGCAGAGGTTGAGAGAGGAGAAGCTTTATGCGAAGTTCTCCAAGTGTGAGTTCTGGCTTAGTTCGGTAGCTTTCTTAGGTCACGTGGTGTCTAGTGAGGGTATACGGGTTGACCCGAAGAAGATAGAGGCGGTGTAGAGTTGGCCCAGACCGTCCTCAGCTACAGAGATTAGGAGTTTCCTTGGTTTGGCGGGTTATTACCGTCGTTTTGTGGAGGGATTCTCTTCAATAGCTTCACCACTGACCAAATTGACCCAGAAGGGTGATCCATTCAGATGGTCTGATGAGTGCGAGGAGAGCTTTCATAAGCTCAAGTCAGCATTGACAACAACTCCGGTATTAGTCTTGCCTACTGGTTCGGGTTCTTACACGGTCTATTGTGATGCTTCTAGAGTTGGTTTGGGAGCAGTTTTGATGCAGGACGGTAGGGTGATTGCCTACGCATCCAGACAGTTGAAGGTGCACGAAAAGAACTATCCAGTGCACGATCTTGAGCTAGCTGCTATTGTTCATGCCTTGAAGATCTGGCGTCACTATTTGCATGGGGTTCCAGTTTCCATTATTTCTGATAGAGGTACTCAGTTCACATCTCAGTTTTGGAGGGCTTTGCAGAGAGGTATGGGTACTCAGGTAGAGATGAGCACAACATTTCACCCCCAGACCGACGGGCAGTCAGAGCGGACTATTCAGATCCTAGAGTACATGTTGCGTGCCTGTGTGATTGATTTTGGGGGTCCGTGGGATCAATTTCTACCATTAGCGGAGTTTGCATATAATAACAGCTATCAGTCCAGTATTCAGATGGCGCCGTTTGAGGCTTTGTATGGCAAGAGGTGTAGATCTCCGGTTGGTTGGTTTGAGCCCGGTGAGGCTAGGTTGTTAGGCCCAGATTTGGTTCAGGATGCATTGGAGAGAGTGAAGTTGATTAAGGAGCGACTTCGCATGGCTCAGTCTAGATAGAAGAGTTATGCAGACCGGAAGGTTCGGGACGTGTCATTCATGGAGGGTGATAAGGTACTACTGAAGGTGTCACCCATGAAGGGTGTCATAAGGTTCGGGAAGAGGGTGAAGCTTAGTCCCCGGTTCGTTGGTCCTTTTGAGGTGCTTCATAAGATTGGAGAGGTGGCTTACAGGCTTGCCTTACCGCCTAGGTTATCGAGTGTTCATCCGGTATTCCATGTGTCGATGCTCCGGAAGTATGTTAGTGACCCGTCTCATGTCCTAGACTTCAGCACAGTTCAGCTCGAGGGTGATATGTCTTATGAGGTGGAGCCAGTGGCTATTTTGGCTCGCGAGGTCAGAAAGTTGAGATCAAAGAAGATAGCTTCAGTAAAGGTGCAGTGGAGAGGTCAGCCAGTGCAGGAGGCCACTTGGGAGACCGAGCGGGAGGTGCGGAGCAGATATCCTCACTTGTTTGAGACTACAGGTATGTTTCTAGACCCATTCAAGGACGAACGTTTGTTTAAGGGGGAGAATGTAATGACCCGGTTCGTCGTTACGTAGAATATACATCATTCTCTCTATTTCTATCTTGTGGTAGCTTGGTTAGATTGTTCATGAGGTGTCATAGTTGGTTGGTTCGGGTTCGGAATGGTTATAGAGGGAATGGAGACACTTAGTCTTTAAAAGTAGCTTTAGAGTTGGAAAAGTCAACCCGGAGTTGGCTTATTCGTAAATGACCTCGGAATGCTGATTTTATAGCCCGGATAGCTTCGTTAGGTGATTTGGGACTTAGGAGTGTGTTCGGAATATTTTTGTGATGTCCGGTGTAGAATTAGGCTTGAATTGGCGAAAGTTAGTTTTTGGCAATTTCCGGTCGGCAGTGGAAAATAGGATATCGGGGTCGGAATGGAGTTCCGACTGTTGGAGCAGGTTGGAAATGTCATTTTGGATGTGTCTGCAAAATTTCAGGTTAATCGGAGTTGTTTTGGGTAGTTTCGGCATCGTTAGTGGAATTTAGAAGTTTCAATGTTCATAGGCTTGAATCCGATGAGTTTTTGGAGTTTTGATGTTGTTTTTGATGTTTTAAAGGATCGACTAAGTTTGAACGAGCATATATGATGTGTTGGTATGTTTGGTTGGGGTCCCGAGGGGCTCGGGATTGATTTCGGATGTCGAACGAAGGAATTGGACTTGGCAAAATGCAGTTGTAGCTGCTGCTTCTGATGTTTTCGCACCTGCGGAAGATGGGTCGCAGGTGCGGTCTCGCAGGGGCTCGCAGGTGCGATAAGGGGGTTGGGCTGGTGAAGTTCCGCAGGAGCGAGTGTTTAGTCGCACCTGCGAGGTCGCAGGTGCGAAGGAAAGATCGCAGGTGCGGATCCTGGGGAAGGCTAGTGGAGGTCGCAGGTGCGGAGGATTTGGTCGCACCTGCGGAGTTGCAGGTGCGAGGAAACTGTCACAGGTGCGAGGAAACTGTCGCAGGTGCGATATCCCTGGACAGAAACTATATAAACCAGCCTTCGCGAATTTTAACCCTTTTTCTCAATATTTCATCCGGGTTTGAAGCTTTTGAAGGGTTTTTGAAGAGGGAATTCGATAGTTCTTCGTGGAGGTAAGATTTTTGGACTCTAAACTCGTTAATACATGATTAAAGGTCGGATTTATGGTGGAATTTGGGGAAAATCAGTGGAAAAAGGGTAGTTAGGGCTTGGGATTTAGAGGCTTTGAAATGGGGATTTGAGAGACCATTTGAACTTCGATTTCTGTGTTCTTGGTATGTATGGACTCATGGGAGGACGAGGTTTCTTGTGGTGTAAATTTTATTGAGTTCCGAGACGTGGGCCCGGGAGCCGGGTTTTGATCAATTTTGGGATTTTGAGTATTCTTGATAAAATTTTGATTGGAATTCATTCCTTAGCACATTGTAATGATATACATTTGATTGTTTGTAGATTTGGAGCGCTCGGAGGCCGAAATTTGAGGCAAGGGCACTGCGGAGTAGTCTTTTAGCCGGTTTTGAGGTAAGTAACGTCTTCTACCTTGGAACTGAGGGTTCGAAACCTCAAATTGGCTGATAATTGTTGTAAATTAAGGTGACGCACTTGCCAAGTGACGGGCATGTGAGCGTATACCAATTGTTGTGGCCTGGATCATCCCATGGCACTGTCCAATGGTTGTTTTACATTGATACTTGTACTTTAAAGGTTGTAAATTCCTTGAATCTAGTTGAACTCATGATAAGTATAATTGCTAAGGCTTCACATCAATAAGTTGAGATCGGAAATGGTCAGTTATTACTATCTTTATCTGTGATTATTATTTGCATACACTCAGTCCTACCATGATACATGTTTTCATACTTCAGTCTCGGTAATTGTTAGTTGTTTCTATCTTATCATTGTTTGGGCTGAATTATACATATTGAGGGCTTTGTGAGTGAGACTGGAAAGTATTGACTGAGTAAGGCCTAGAGCCGGATTTTGAGACAGTTATGAGATCGGACTGCACACCGCAGCGATTCTTGAATCATGCCTTCGTTGGCTTGATATAGCGCTTGGGCTTATAGGAGCCCCTCCGGAGTCTTTACACCCCCAGTGAGCGCATAGATATTGAGGGATGGATCTTCCCAGGGCATGGATTTTGTCCGAAGTTAATGATTTATTGAGGGATAGATCTTCCTTGGGCATGGATCTTGTCCGACTGTTATGTTCCGGAGATGGATCTTCTCCGTGGGGCTGGACTGGCCTTTGTTCTCGGTTTTGAGTGACCATGTCACTGTGTTTATGTATACTCCGGGATGGATCTTCCCTGGGCCTGATGGCCAATTATAGTACCGAGTGGATGTCCTTATGGGAGCTTGCATATTGTATACATGGCATTTCTGATTTCTTTGAACGTATGCAAAGTTACAGCCATAAATTGGTGTATCATGCTTAATTTCTGATAGTCTCTCTATTATCTCAAGTTAATTACTGTTGTACTTATTTATCGGAGTTTTAGTTCGTCACTACCTCTCAGACCGTAGGTTGTTTCCGTTACTTACTGAGTTGGTGTACTCACGTTATACTCTGCACCTTGTGTGCAGATCCAGGTACATCGAGGTTCGATTCGGGTCCGGTATAACAGTTTCTCATTGGAGTTAACGAGGTAGCAGTTGGCGATCGTTATCTCGTCTTTCTTTTCCTTTTCCACCTGTAGTAGTACTTAGAGACTATGCTATTCAGTTTCGATTTGGTTGTATTTGATATTAGTAGCTCATGACCGGGTGACACCGGATCCGGACCGTAGTATTTGGATTCTATTTTCTTTTCTTAAATTGTTTTCAAAATTTGGCATTTCTCTTATTAATGACTTTGGATTGATAAATGAGCATTTTCTTCAGTAATTAAACCCAGGAATGTTATAGTTAGGTGGCTGGCCTGATTCCACGACAGGCGTCATCACAATCCTGAAATTGGGTCGTGACAAAAATAGCATTATAGTATAAATAGTCTCTTTCCCTCATTTTGAAAGGAAGCTTTTGATGATAGATTGATAAACAAAGACCAAACCTTGAGAGGTTTAGGGTATCTTTTATTTCTCTTTATTTACCATGTTTTTAGATTATCTCTGTTAGGTTTATCATGTATAAGTTCATGTTCATATTTGGATTATCTTTTGTATTTGAATGTTAATTCATTGTTCTAGTTGATATATCTTCTAGGGGCTTTGAATTACATTCTTTACTTAACTTAACCCCTGTTTCTTATTAGTGTTTATTATAGCAAATTCAAGGGGTCTAACTAGTTCATAGTTATGTTCTTGTCTTTCTCTATTTTAAACCCTAATCTTCTATCTTTTTGATTTCGTGTATTTTTGCATTATCCGTGTTTTCAATACGAATCCGTATCATCTTGATAAAGCGGAGGTTTTGGATTGTTTTATCAATCCTTGGGTCTTTGTTTTGATTATCATCTAATCCAAAAATCAAAAAGAAAATGAAAAATTCCAAAAATAGCAAGTATACTGTTCATCTGTTGTTTATGAAACAAAAAAACAAAATTAATAGAAATCCTTTATTTGTTCTTCACGTTTAAGCTTGCAAAGTTCAAAATTCTGATTTCCCTTAAACCTCTAGTTGATTCGAACTGAAAACGATTTGAAATTGAAGATTTGGAGGTGATAAATATCGAATTCCACCACTGAATCTCCATTTGCGACTTCGAAGTTTCTCGGCTTAGCTCAGATTTGAATTTCGTTAAGGATTTGGTGGTTCAAAATCGATTGGGTGTTCATGAATCTAACTGGAAACAACATTTTAAAGCTCAATCTGAAGTCACTGAACCTGATTTGCTAGGGTTTACGTTCGAATATTGAACTGTTTGCGCGGAGAAGAAGACGACACTTTGGTCTTCTGATTTTGGTGCTGTTTGTTAAAATAATCACTGGAGTTTTGTAATGAGATTGAGATGGTTTAGAATCGTTTGAACGTGATTTGATTGGAAAATTTCGAAGCTGATTCAGTGGAGAAGACGACCCAGGGTTCATCGAGTTAGTGAGCCTTGTTCCAAATTGATTTCGGAGTTCTTTTCGAGCTGTTGCTGAGAGGTGTTGTCTATAGCTTGGGTTCGTTTACGACAGAAATTCGAATTGGTTTGGTCGAAAATTTTCGGAAGACTCTTCGAAGAAGACAAAGCTGTAGCTTCTGATTTTTGCGGCTGTTGAAACCAATTGAATTCTGACAATGAAGACGCAAACATGAGCTGCACATCACTGATTCACTGATCAATCGTCTTCAGGAAGGTAAACCATCTTCTCGATTACTGTGAACTGGAAGAATTTTTCATATGCTTTGACTGAGTGAATTTGTAAGTTCGACTCGAGGTTCTTAATCGAACTTTGACTGAGCTTCTGGTTTCTGAACTTTTGAGAGGGGAATTGAGACTGTCTGATCGATTCATAAACTGAAATCTCGCTTATGTTGTTGCTGGTAGTTTTGAAAGAGTTTCTGATTTTCTAAGCTTGAAGTCTTTGTTTCTGTTGATTGAGATGAACAATTGGATGTCTATTATTGCTAGAACTCTTTGTCGCTACTGCTGTTGCAATTAGAAAGTGTTTGAGCTGAGTTCACTGAGTAGTTTGAAACAAATTTTGGATTATATTTCTGAGTTTTTGAGCTGCTATTGGAAGCTGTTGAAACTGCGAAAAATCTGCAGTGTTTTGGACAATTGTCTGGACTGTTAGAGTGCTGAAAAAAATCTGCCCTGTTTTTGCACTGTTTGGGCAGCAAAATCTGCACAGCTTGGGCTGAAAATTTCTGCACTGCTTCAGCGAATTCCAGCACTGTTTCTGCACTGTTTGGGCAGCAAAATCTGCGGGCTGAACATCTCTGCACTGCTTCAGCGAATTCCAGCACTAATTCTGCACTGTTTGGGCAGCAAAATCTGCACAGCTTGGGCTGAAATTTTCTGCACTGCATCAGCGAATTCCAGCACTGTTTCTGCACTTTTCGCGCAATTTCAGCTTTGTTTTGAAAATGAAAACTGGTCATCTTCAGCTGAAAATGGGTAAATAGCAAGCTGAATTTTCTGTAGCTGCATTCCAAATTGTTGCTGAAGTTTGAGAGTGGGGGTTTAGTTGCTGTCAAGGTTAAACCTCAGTGTTCTTGAACAATTTTGAGCCGTTTGTTTGTGAGGTTTTCTCTTGTCTGAAAACTTGGAGCTCTTCTGAGCAATGTTCTTCCAATTACTGCATCTCCAGATTCTCTTCTTCGAACACAAGGAGAAGGTTTTGATTTGTAAACTAAGTTCTTGAACTTTGGAGAGGAATTTCAGAGGATCCACAGGCAACTAGCTGTCCATTAATTCATTTATTGCAAATCTGTCAAGATATTGCACATGTGTCCAGTTTTGCAAAAATAGCCTCTTTGCTAATATGACCAAAAATTTTAAAAATAATAATTTTCTAGTTTTGTGGTTTCTTTTCTTTTCTTTCTTCTAATTTGTGGTAAACTAAACTCTTAACTAGATTAACTTGATATTAGTTCATATTGAGTTTATTTCTAGTTTCTGTGTGTGCTTTATTTTATTTCGTGCCATTTCTTTCGTGCTTTCCTCTTTTAATTTCGTTGTGAATTGTTTGGCTCATGTCCGTTAGCTTTTAGTTGTCCTTTCTTTGGTTGTTGCATAAATTCCATTACGAACCGATACTTGATTGCCTACTTGGATTGATTTGAGAACGTTGGTTGTGAAGAGAACTTTTAGATACCCTTGTGTGGAATAAGGCTTGAGTGGTGAGTTCAATTGAGCGAGGTCGCAAAAGCCTTAGACCTTTGAGTGTAAACACGAGTCTTGAGTGACATATATATCGAGTGATACACTAAGGGAGTGAATAGTGAGGTCTTATTTTTGACTAACCAACTTTCTTGCTTTAAGTTTTCTTTGTAGGTACAAGGAGTCATAAGGGAGGTATGGACGGTTATGTGGGTTCTTCTTATGAAACTAATTGTGCTTCTCCAAGTGTTGAAATCTTTTATGATGAAAGTGGGAGAAAGATAAATTTGAGGCATTATGTAGCGAATGTAGAAGGCTATGATGGTTGCTTGGTTGCTATCAGTAATCATTATGCGACCAACTTCATTGCTTCATCATTTGTTGAATGGTTGGGATTGAGTTGCATTCCGAGGGAGTCGCCTTATAAATTTCGGGATGTTGGTTGATAGAGGTGTGATGGTTACTATAACCAAAGGAGATTTTAGAGAAGTGGTTTGGTTTGATGTATACCCTATGATGTATTGTCATGTACGATTGGGAAAACCTTGGTTTCTTGATCATAATCTTCCAATTGATGTAAAGTGGAATAGGTATGTGGTTGATCTAAATGGAAGGGGGCATTCTTTTATTCCTGAATACTTTGAGGATAAGTTGGTGGCAAGGCAAGATAATGGATATGGAGTTTCTAGTGCAAATCAATTCACGAGTCCTTCTCCTAGTCCAAGTGGAGATTATGATGCTTATACTATGCCAAGCCAAGTTGTGTCTTTTGATGCTTGTTACAAAGCACCTTACACTTATCCACCACCCCACTACCAACACCAATTACAAACCCCAACCACATGTCAACCACCACAAGTACCTCAACTACAACCTTCTCAAACTTCACCACTACCTAGACCACCAATGAATCTAGCTCCCCAACATATGCCTCAAGTACCACCAAGGAGGGACAATCTCCCTCCACCACTCATACCACCTCAAGAACCTCGAATGATGAACAACCCACTTTTTCAACATGATCATGAGACCACATTGAATGAGTTGGACGACATCAAACAAGTTTCTAATGAAGAATATAGGAGGAAAGAAGATATGTTGGTGAGAAAGGCTTTGTCTACTTGTATGGAGGAAGAAGTGGAAAATATACAAAGGCATAATATCTTTTACACTAGATGTTTGATTTTGGATAGGATGTGCACTTTGGTAGTTGATGGAGCAAGTTGTGACAATTTGGTGAGTGCTATCTTAGTGAAAGAGTTGAAGTTGGAAACTTTCAATCATCCTAGACCTTGTAAGTTGCAATGGTTGAATTCTTGTGACGAACTTAAAGTGAACCAAGTAGTGAAGATTCCTTTCATGATTGGGGATTACAAGGATGAAGTAATTTGTGGGGTTGTGCCATTACATGTTTGCCATATCATCCTTGGGCGACCTTGGTTGTATGATAGAGATGTTTTGCATCAAGGAAGGAAGAATCACTATTCTCTTAAGTGGAAAGGAAAGTTGGTGACACTTGAACCATTAGAACCAAGGGAAGTCTTGAAAGAGCAAATGAGTTTGAGAACATCCTTGAAAAATGCAAAGAGAAGTAAGGGAGAGAAAAGTGACAACTCTAGAGTGGAAAAAGGAGAGAAAGTGTGGAGTGAAGTGAGTGAGTTGTCACAAGAAAAGAGTGAAGAGCTTGGAAAGAAAATGAGAGAAAAGAAAGAGGGAAAACAAAAAGAGAGTGAGGATTTTCCTTATTCTAATGTTATTTTGTGAAGGTTCAACAAGGAAAATTTGCTAAGGGTGAGGAAAGACTTGAACTAACACTTTGGCATATTATTTGTCAAGCGTTTTTTCTTTTGCCCGAAAGCAAGAATGGTATGTACACTTGGCTTATGCTTATATTGTGTTTATCCAAGGCCAATGAGGTAGAGATTCATAACTTTTAGTTTTTTGATATTCTCTATATGGTGATTCATGATGTTGGCCTATCTTTTACGTTGCCATGTGAGTTTGTTGTTGGAAAGTATGTGAATACTTGGGGAATAAAGTTTGTTTTTGACTCCGGAGTTGTTTCTTATTGTGGTTAAGTGTCTTTTTTTGGATTGGAGAGTATGATTTTTATTGTATCTTATGACACTTGGTTATACCATAAAAGTGTGCACTTTGTTGAGCATTTTACAAGATTGTGGTTTTGTTGGAAGAATGGAATTTTACATTCTCTTGATTCTTCTCATGGGTATTATTTTACTTATAGTCAAGATTGTGTCATTTATGTTGAAGACATATTCTTTCTAGATTATGACACTTGGCTATATCATAAGAATGTTACTTTTGAGTGCAAGATTGAGACCTTTGCTCTTTTAGCTTGGATATACAATGCTTTGATTGTGATTGGCTTGATACTTATATGTGTCCCTTTCTTGGTTTTGCAAGGTCCAAATTCGAGGACGAATTTCTTTCAAGGGGGAGGATGATACATGCCGGATGAGCACGCTTAGCGAGGATAATTTTCAAGTCAACATCAAAGCATTGGAGTGCTTTAAAGGAGTCAAGATTAAGAAGGCCATTTTTGCAATTTAGCTATTTAGGCTAGTCTTATAAAGTTAAGTGTATTTTAGTTATTTACCCTAAAAATAGCATTATAGTATAAATAGTCCATTCCACTCATTTTGAAAGGAAGCTTTTGATGATAGATTGATAAACAAAGATCAAACCTTGAGAGGTTTAGGGTATCTTTTATTTCTCTTTATTTACCATGTTTTTAGATTATCAATGTTAGGTTTATCATGTATGAGTTCATGTTCATATTTGGATTATCTTTTGTATTTGAATGTTAATTCATTGTTCTAGTTGATATATCTTCTATGGGCTTTGAATTACATTATTTACTTAGCTTAATCCGTTTTTCTTATTAGTGTTCTTCCTCTATTAGTGTTTATTATAGCAAATTCAAGGGGTCTAACTAGTTCATAGTTAGGTTCTTGTCTTTCTCTATTTTAAACCCTAATCTTCTATCTTTTTGATTTCGTGTATTTTTGCATTATTCGTGTTTTCAATACAAATCCGTATCATTTTCTTTTTGAAACAAACAAATGTACTCTTTCTACAACATGAAAAGAAAATACTCTTTTTGTTGAAATAAAAGAAATACTTTTTCTATGGCATGAGAAGGAATTACTCATTTTGTGAAAAAATAAAACTATTTTTTCTACATCATATAAAGAAAACGAAAAAGAAAATATTATATCTACAACATGAAAAGAAAGTACTCTAAATAATATTTCTATTTAAGTTGGAGGTGGGAGGTTGGGGGTAGGGTTGGTGTTGGGGTGGTGGAAGGTGGGTGGAAAGTTCTATTTTTACTATTTTTTTAATTATTTTGATCTTTATTAGTATCATAAGATAAAAAACTATCAAATAAAGTTCTAAAAATCTTAATTGAGGAAATAAATCATTAGGCATTGACATTTATTCAAAAACACAAGACAAGAAACAATAGGAAAAAAAATTTATCATCATAAAGACAAAAACCATTCGAGAATGATATATTACGAAAAATAAAAATAAAAAATCATTACTATATATATATATATATATATATATATATATATATATATATATATATATATATATGCTTTTTAAAAAATTGAGAATATTGCAAAGATTTGGGTCCATTTGGAGGGGAAGGTTACAACTCCACATTTTAACCCAAGTGAATTTTGGGCAATGACCCATTTAATGAGTTAAACCATCTTGACCCGTCCAACCAGGCCATTTGTCATCCCTACTATGACTTAGTGTTGCAAAACAGCATCTGTCAATTTACACCTTGATGTGTTTGCTAACTTGTGCAGATTTACCTCTCATCATAGAAATAAAGACATTTTATTTTGAGTTTGCTGGTTCCCTTTCCAATTTGCTCTCTTAAATAGATCCACAAGAAAACCAACATCCTGGGAATTGAATGACTTTTTAATAAGCAATAACTTCCTGATCCAGGTGATAATTCTTGCTAGAGAAAGTGGATTAGAGCTAGAGCTTTCAGATATCCCGGTTCAGTAGTTGGAAGGGTATTTTGTTCTTTGTGAAGTGATATTTGGTGGTTTTTTCAGGCTACTGCATCTGCCGAGGACTTTTTGCTGCAGCTGCCACAATTTGATCAAGAGTTGTCTAAACAGAGGCAAGAGGCCGAAGATGCGGGGGGAGTGAGTATTCTGAATTTATAAAATGAAGCTTGAGTGCTGTGATAGTAATGTTGTCTGAATGAACCCTGCTATACTCCCTCCATCAAAGTTGATGTTTCCTATACCGTTTTACACCATTGAAGTTTAATTTAATTTTCCTAAGCATGTTTGGATCGATGCATAGTTGATTGATATGCTGGTTGATGCAAGATTTCGCTTATATAACAATGATTTGTCCACTTTTACAATTCGCCTGGAACTTTCCTCAATATTTTGAGCAGGTTCTGCATATTGCCCCATTTCATGTCAAACAATAAAATTTCAAGCATCATCTTAGTACCTTTGCCAAGTAACATGAAACATCTAATTTTGTTTAGTGATTGGTTATGAACCAGATTACCCGTTTAGGGTAAAACATTTTAATTATTGACCGCTGATATGATTTCAATCTTTTCTATTCTTGTTTGCCAAATAACTGACTCCTCCTTTGTGTGCATTTGAGAGAGGAGTGTTTAAGCCTTTCTAGATCGAACTCTATGTGATAAACTGATAGATACTCAATGCAACAGAATCTTAATGCATGGCAATGCTCCATAACATACGCTCACTTGCTAAAAATAGACTCTTTGAAGTCTTTGCGAAGCATGCTAAGAGAACTTTTGATTTATTAAGTGTACTTCATTTCTGTTGGAGTAGGTCACAAGCATCAATTCTATGTTGCTCAATCCAGTTTAGCTGCACAACATGTATAATGCTTATTAATCCATCTGAAAATGTTGATATACATGAAGGTCTTGAGGTATGTTGGAGCAGTGGATGTTGTCAATGGCAAAGGCACTGTTGAATTGCGGAGATACAATGCGGAACATCCATTTGTAAGCAACCTCTAATAGTGCGCGGTCCAGGGGTGGAATATTCAGTGATATATTGCGACTTGCCTCATATCTTGGTACTCCTTCATAATTCATGGACCGCAAACCAGTATCCTGCTTTGCCCCATACTCCTGTAATTCCGTGTTTCCTTCAGTCATCCCCTGCTCCGGGTGTAATCCCCATGCTTTAAAGAATGATAGTCTACAACTATCTGGACAGATAAATATGTGTAATTGATAATGCGACACTATCATTCTTTAAAGCACGTATTATAAACAAGAAAAGGTGCCATAATTTTGGTATGTCAGAAGATACATATGCAATATACAAGTGACAACAAGGATCATTGGAGGGATATGTTCATTCATGTATCAGCAAAATCAATTACTTAGGGCTTTTGCATCAGAATTTGTAAGACAGACAGGATAAAAGGTATTTCTAAAACAAAATACTTTATTCATTTGACCCAATTGTGGTTTATTTCAAAGGTTGTCACAACTCAAAACTCATTAGTCAAGTCATGTCTCACACCTGGATGGTACAGATACAATCCTCTATTTGGCTCAGGCTTTTTGTACAAAATAAATGACCACATAACTAAAATGACATATATTTAATATTGTTGACCTAAAAACTGACCTTACAGTCCACAAACATATGGAAGAAAACTCTGAAATTGCCAAACTAATATGGTTCAACATATGAATCATAGATTGAGAGAAAAGGTGATACTATGATTCTGCACAAACTTACAGGTAATCGAGAAAAGGATTCACTTTAATAAGGTTTATCATGGTACAAGACATCCGATGGAACATAAATTCGAAAAGCGTTAAATAAAATACCACATTTGCATCATGGCTGTCAACTCCCGGGATTGATGTAACCAAGGGCGGATCCAGCTCTTCGGTATCGGGTTCAGCTGAACCCAGTACTTTTGTCGCAGAGTATAAATATATGGGTAAAATTCATTACAATTGCGACGAATAGTAGATGTGAACCCATAACTTTAAAAATATAATGGATTAAATACTAAAAATCTTAAAGGTTGAACCCATAAAATTTAAATCCTGGATCCGTCTCCGGATGTAACCACTTCTTGGTAAATCTCCATTGCCTGTACTGATTTTTCCTTCTAACAGCAAGGCAAAATGTCTCAGGTTCACAAGAAAACATCAATAAGACTAGCAAAGTACAACAAAAAGTTATAACATAAAATGTGGAAGTTGCATGATCAAGGTGTATAAAGCAAAAAGTTATCTCTTCCCATTTGTCCTTAGACAAGATAAAGGTGCTACAATATGTATAAGACGTCAACTACCTTGAATTGCTCAGAAAATATTTCCCATTTGCATCTCAATATGATAGGAATTATCTTTGCAAAGTTTATTTACTAGAGAACGGAAAATACTTTCTCTGACAGCATAACCTAACCTAAGCATATAATCTAAGATGAATAAAGAGCTGTCCAACTTATCTGCTTGAGACAAATGATAAATCAGTTTCTCAAAAGTTTTTCTCCTTGGTCTGAGCCTACTCTTCAGCATACTGCTCAACCAATCTACCCCCTCCGTTACATATCCTTGTTTGACCAATCCGAGTATAATAGAATCCTGAGTCGACGCTGCAGGTTTAACACCTCTATAGTTCATATCGTTCCACAATGATTTTGCTTCCTCCACATGGCCGACCTCACTCAGTTTCTCAATTAACACTGTATAAGAAGCGGGGGATGGTTGCAACCCCTGTTTTAGAAGTTCATATAAAAATTGAAGCCCTTCAGCTATCTTCCCATTCTTGCAGAAACCCTGAATTAGAGAATTGTATGTGATCACATCATGGAGATGACCTTTCTCAGCCATTTCGATGAACAACTTCTGAGCTTCTTCTACTCTTCCATAAAGACACAACCCATAAATCATGGTGTTATATGTCACTGTGGTCTCTCCATATCCTTTATCACGCATTTGCTTATACAGACTTTCAGCTTCACTTAGATGGTTAGTTGTTAAATACCCATGGATCAGTGTGTTATATGTATGCTCGTTAGGATTGAATCCCTTTTGAATCATCTCAAACCATAATTTCCGGGCATCTCCAAGCAATTTCATTTTACAGAGACCATTAATCATTGTTGTATACATAATGATATCAGGAGCATAGCCCCTATTCTTTAGATCATTAAATATCCGAAAAGCTTCACGCCTCTTCCTTGTTTCACATAGTCCCTGAATAACTTGCTGATAAGTGAATATATCGGGAGAACAATTAGTTGCAATCATTGCCTGGAGAAGAGCTGACAGTCTAAAGTAATCTCCGCTCTTGCATGATTCATAAATCAGTTTATTAAAAGCAACATTATTAGGGGCATGCCCAGATCCCAAGACCTGTCGAAGAAGTTGATGACCTTTTGGAACATTGTTCTCCATACAAAAAGCTTGAATCAAGTACCCAATTGTATCAACATCTGCTGCAACACCGAGATCTGTCATATCCTCATACAATTTCCAGATAACATCAGTTCTTCCAGCTCGAATAGAATCTGAAAGGGCCGAATTCCAAATTTTCAATGATGGGCAGTGGCCAAGACCTCTCAATTCAGTAAACACATCGAGGGCGTCCTCAATCAATTCATTTGCACAAAGACACTCAATGTAGGCCTCCAAACAACTAGGTTGAGGCACAAAGTTCATATTTTGTCGAAAATATTTAGCAGCACTGGCAGCCTTGGCTTGTACAAGCCCACTAAATATTTCTTCGTCCGAGAAGTGATCCCTCGAAAATTCATTTTGAGAACTAAGCCAATAATAAAACCGAAGCGACAACAGAGCATTCTTTTGTGCCTTCAAAACCTCAGTATAGAATCTTGGATCAATAAAATTAACAGTGGGGAAATCAGATAACAATGTCTGTTCCCATCTTGGTCGTGTCCGGATGACTTTGCAGACATCTTTAGCTATCTCAACAAAGCTCTGTTGTGCATTTTGATGATTCTCTGGACTTGATTGATCTGGGTCTTGTGCAGCAACTTCACCTTCAATCCCGCTATAAGTTCCAGCAATACTAAGGTTACGGATTGGAGAATTGCGGGTGCACAAGCTTGTGACAAAAAATGGAGGTCTAGCCATTCAAATCTGCAGATTGTTTAATAAAACTCAAATCAGTATCCAGAAATGCCAACCAAATATTCAGCTAAAATATATGAATCTACATGGAATACCTCTTCGTATGCACATACAAGCACATACGAATAGCAATAGCAATATGAGAAATAATGCAAGAAAGAACTTCAAATCAGCAAATTCTTCAATTAAATTCAAAAGGATAGAAATTCCAGTTAAATACATGAATTTACGAAGCTCTCTATAAACACATATAAACATATATAAATCGCAATGTGAGATACAAATGTAGCAAAGAATTCAAAAATCTGCAGTCTCAGTAAAACTAAAAAAGGTATCCAAATATGCCAACAAAACCTCAGCTTGAATACATGAATGTCACAAAAAAGGCCTCTTCATATACACATCTATGCATATACGAATAGCACTATGAGATACAAAAAGTACAGAAGAATACACTTCTACTGAAAATTTTACTAAGGCAGTCTTCAATAAATTCAAATGGGCATCCAAATAAAATTGCCAGAAAAAAATTAGCTTGAATACATAAGAGGCCTCTTTAATATACATATTAGTGCATATATGAAAAAATCAATATGAGATATATGAGAAAGCACGGGAGAAAATAGTATATTATTCACACAATAGAATGATACAATGAGCCCTATATATAGATACTACATGTCCTACTCCTAATACATATAGGATTAAAGGCTAATGTTATTTACTCCTATTTGACTACTAAAACTAACACTCCCCCTCAAGCTGGTGCATATAAATCAAATGTAACGAGCTTGTTACATATATAACTAATACAAGGGCCAGTGAGGGACTTGGAGAAAATATCAGCAAGCTGATCATTCGACTTCATAAATCTTGTAGCAATATCTCTTGAGAGTATCTTTTCTCTGATGAAGTGACAATCAATCTCAATGTGTTTAGTCCTCTCATGGAACACCGGATTTGATGCAATATGAAGGGCAGCTTGATTATCGCACACAAGTTCCATCTGGCTGATGTCTCCAAAGTTTAACTCCTTGAGCAATTGTTTGATCCAGATTAGCTCACATGTTGCCATAGACATTGCTCGATACTCTGCTTCTGCACTAGATCGAGCAACTACATTTTGTTTCTTGCTCTTCCAAGACACCAAATTGCCTCCTACTAAAACACAATATCCAGACGTAGAACGTCTGTCAGAAGGTGATCCTGCCCAATCAACATCTGATCTGCTCATCACCTCGATCCTCAAACAATAACCCTTTGCCTGGAGCCGATTTTATATACCGAAGAATGCGGACAACTGCATCCCAGTGGCTATCACACGGAGAATCCATAAACTGACTTACAACACTCACAGAAAAGGAAATGTCAGGTCTGGTCACTGTGAGATAATTTAGTTTACCAACCAGTCGCCTATATCTTGCAGGATCGCTAAGCGGCTCCCCCTGTCCTGGCAGAAGCTTAGAATTCGGATCCATCGGAGTGTCAATCGGTCTACAACCTATCATTCCTGTCTCCTCAAGAATGTCTAAGGCATACTTCCGTTGTGATATCGCAATACCTGAGCTAGACTGAGCGACCTCAATACCTAGAAAATACTTTAGTTTGCCAAGGTCCTTAGTCTGAAAGTGTTGAGAGAGATGTTGCTTCAATTTAGTAAAACCATCCTGATCATTGCCGGCAATAACAATATCATCAACATACACCACCAGATAAATACAGAGACTCGAAGCAGAGTGCCGATAAAACACAGAGTGATCAGCTTCACTCCGAATCATGCCAAACTCCTGGATAACTGTGCTGAACTTACCAAACCAGGCTCGAGGAGACTGCTTTAGACCATAAAGTGACCGGCGCAAGCGACATACAAGGCCATGAGACTCCCCCTGAGCAACAAACCCATGTGGTTGCTCCATATAAACTTATCCTCAAGGTCACCGTGCAAAAAAGCATTCTTAATGTCCAGCTGATAGGGAGGCCAATGGCGAACAGCAGCCATGGATAGAAAAAGGCGAACCGATGCTACCTTAGCCCCGGGAGAGAAGGTATCACCGTAATCGAACCTAAATATCTGAGAATATCCCTTGGCAACAAGGCGGGCCTTAAGGCGATCAATCTTGCCATCCGGACCAACCTTGACTGCATATACCCAGCGACAACCAAGAGTAGATTTACCTGAAGGAAGAGGAACGAGCTCCCAAGTACCACTCGTATGTAAAGCAGACATCTCGTCGGCCATAGCCTGTCTCGATCCTGGATGAGACAATGCTTCACATGTAGACTTAGGGATAGAAACAGAGGACAAAGAAGAGATAAAAGCATAATAGGGTGATGACAGACGATGATAACTTAAACCGACATAATGGGGATTAGGATTAAGAGTGGTCTGTATACCTTTCCGAAGTGCAATCGGTGTACTAGGAAGAGACAGGTCCGCAACAGGAGCATGATCAGGTGCAGGACGAGAATCAGCAAGGCCGGATGCTTGGTGTCGACGACGATGATAAGTCAAGAGTGGTGTTCCTGTGGCTGGGGATGTAGGAGGAGCCACACTAGACTCCCCAATACCTGGAATGGGTAAGACTTCTGTGGTGGAAGGTGAAGGAGGAGCTATAGTAACCTCCTCAAAGGTCGGTATTGGTAAGACCTCAGATATATCAAGGTGGTCAGAAGAAGTAAAGAAAGGTTTGGACTCAAAAAATGTGACGTCAGCTGACATAAGGTACTTACGAAGATCAGGTGAGTAACAACGATATCCCTTCTGAACACGAGAATAACCAAGGAAGACACACTTGAGAGCACGAGGAACTAATTTATCTTTCCCTGGGGCTAAGTTATGTACGAAACAAGTGCTCCCAAAGACACGAGGGGGAAGAGAGTATAAGGGTGACTCAGGAAACAACACCGAATGCGGGATCTGATTCTGGATGGGAGATGAAGGCATCCAATTAACCAAATAACAAGCTGTGAGAACTGCATCGCCCCAAAAACGCAGTGGAACATGAGATTCAATGAGTAGTGTGCGAGCAGTCTCAATGATGTGCCTATTCTTTCTCTCTGCAACCCCATTTTGCTGAGGGGTATAAGGACAAGAGGTCTGATGAATAATTCCTCGAGAAGTCATAAACTGCTGAAATTGAGAGGATAAATATTCTAAGGCATTATCACTGTGAAAAGTGCGAATAGAAACACCAAATTGATTTTTAATTTCAGCACAAAAATTCTGGAATATAGAAAACAACTCAGAAATGCCCAATTGTCCACTGACTGGGATACGAGAACAGATGAGTAAGTGCCTGTGATGAGCTTACTGGGTGACTTGGTGCTGCAGCAAGGCGAAGTAATCGAGAGAATAATTCATCAACTGAGGGGACAGTCGGACTAGCCAAAATCTGATCGCGTACTGAGTCAAGATCATTAGGGAGTCCAGCAAGATTAAGAACTAGAAACATCTTTTGTCGCTGCTCTTGTTGCTTCTCAACACTAGCAAAAACTGGCATCAACTTCTCAAATTCCTCCATGACTGCATGTACTTGTCCCAAGTAAGTAGACATATCTAATTCATGTTTCTTTAAATTTGTCATCCGCGATATCACATCATAGAAACGAGATATGTCATTAGTGTATAAAGTACGAGCCTTTTCCCAAACCAAATAACATGTCTGGAATGGACGAAACAAAGGCATCAACTTGGAATCAATAGATCTCCACATAATACTGCATAATTGAGCATCGATCTTCTCCCAGTGTGCTTTGGCCTTTTCATCTCCTTCGCTAGACTGCTTAATTAGATGATCTTGAACACCTTGACCTTTACACCACAGCTCGACAGATGAAGCCCAAGTTAAGTAGTTTGAACCTCCCATTAAAGGTTCTGAGGTAATCATAATACCGGAACTGCCAGGGCCCTGATTTTTAGACCCAAAAACATCAACTCCAAAAGAGATTGTTGGAGTGAAGAGAGGTCTATAAAATTTCAGCAAATAACACAAGAAATCTAGACACTTGTGCCGGAAAAATCAGAAACAGTCGCCGGAATCTAGTGTTTCTGTCGCCGGAAAATAAAAGAATCGTTGGATTTGGGTGAAACTTGGATGGGTAGGCTCGGAAATACCTCAAGAACACGCTGTCTGAAAAACAAAACTTGAAATCAGGCCCAAGAAAGGGTTCACGCGCCGGAAAGTCGGTGAAGTTGCCGGAAAAAACTCAAAGTTGTCGGAATCAAACGAAAACAGTATGGGTAGGGTCGGAATTAGTAGCCGATCCAACTGTTCCGAAGAAGCGTCTTCAAAAAATGGCCGGAAAAGGGTGCACGCGCCGGCGCGTGGGCTCACGCGCTCGCCGAAAATAAGTGTTGTTGGTGGCGCGTGGGAGCGCGTGAGGGATCTTCTGGAGGAGATTTTTTCTAGGTTTGGTGGCCGATCTACTTAGTGGTGGTGTTGGTTTTTGCACAACACTAATGAATAGTGGCCTTTTTTACTGCGGCAGACCTGTGTTTGCGGAAATAGATTTCCGGTTGATGATTTGTCTTCCCGGAGTCGCTGGAATTGATGCACAGCGATAAATCTCTCACGATTGCTCTGATACCATGTGAGAAAGCACGGGAGAAAATAGTATATTATTCACACAATAGAATGATACAATGAGCCCTATATATAGATACTACATGTCCTACTCCTAATACATATAGGATTAAGGTTAATGTTATTTACTCCTATTTGCCTACTAAAACTAACAAGATATAAATGCAAAAAAAAAAAAAAAAATACACTTTTACTTACTAAAATTATCCTTTTAGCTTTAGAAGGATAGAATTAGGCGATTCATTTACAAGGTTTTCTTTTTTATCTCCTCTCCTCTTTCACTATTCTCTGTCACCACTCTCTATATACAATCCATTAATAGTGCTTTAAATTAGGGAATTCAGTTATAACCTTTTTCTTTTTTCTTTCTAGTGCTTTAATTGTAGTGTATATTGTATGTAAAATGAAAGGGAGGAGAGTATTATTTAAGAATCACTTCCTCTATATATGGACGATAATGAAAGGAACAAATCACAAATAGAGTTTGGCTTTCCTAAAACAGAGGAAAAATCGAAAGAATTTGTTGTAAATGCTCATAAATATTCATGTATCCTAAACTATTCCCACGAATTAATGCAAGTGTGCGACCATAACTCATGGACGTAACGATTTTACCCATGGCAGTTGTCACACCTCCTTTTTTCACCCCGTGTAATAAAGGGTAATAAGGGAGTTTTTCCACTTTAAGTGACATTATTCGGATTTGGGATTTTTATTAGTCCAGAGTCGCCACCCGGATTTTTTACGGTGTTCCGGGACACCATTTGTTTATTGAAATCCCAAACCGAGGAATTTTAGACTCCGTTTTAAGTCGGCGAACCAGAAGACAGGGTAAGGAATTTTGTTAACCCGGGAGAAGGTGTTAGGCACTCCCGAGTTACGTGGTTTTAGCACGGTCGCTCAACTATTAATAATTGGCCTAATTATCTGATTAATTAGGCATTTTAAACCTATTGTGCATTTTTAAACTTTCGAAACGCTTTTAATATTTATGGAATTTGTTTCTGGAATGAGTCACGATGTCGTACACTTGTCATTTCGGTACATGTTGCAAATCGCGCCACGTGAAACGCACCAGCGAATCACAACATGATAATTTTTAGTATTGTTTGAAGTTACGGTCGGGTCACATGAAATGCACACCCGAAATTAACACATTGAGAGAGATCAAACCAAAGCAAGAAAGGTTCTAAAAACAGGTGACTTGCACAGTTAAGTTCAGTGATACGTACATGAATTCCAGGGGGTTCACATCCAAACAAATTTACCTCCTGCTTCATAACCAATGCATTTAGGTCATTCCTAATGCAATGAACTAATTCATGGGTCCTTAAAGAAAGGGGTCTTAGAGGAGCATGCTGTTTAAGCAAGAGTTAAATGACTACAATTAGCACAAAGCTACTAGAACCTCAACAGAGACAACTAAATGAATTCAAAAGGTGTGTTTCAATGCATCCCTCATTTTTGTCTTCAAAACCAATGAGACTAATATGGGTACTTTAGCTTAAAGCTTAGACAGAAGCAAAATCCACCTTAAAGCACCACGGTTCAACAGCAACTAAACAATCAGGAACAGATTTCCACATTTCTAGTTACTAACTTAAGCATGGCATTAATACACACGCACACACACAAAACGTATATATGGCATCAAGTCACATACATACACACATCTTTACATCACTCTTTAATTTATAGAGAACGGAAGCTGTCTATCCATATACACTAAGCCCCAGAAAGTCTAAGTGAGACTACAAGCAGTCATTCAAACTGTTCCGATTGAAATTAACATGAAAGATTGCACATCTCCAAATGAACTAATGGGAAAAGATCGACAAATGCAAAAATTAAAGACACTCCTTCAATTTGCAAGAAACAGTTACAAAAGGCCTAAAATATGCGCACATGGGAATGAATTTCAAATCTCAAACACAACCAAACAGTGAAGCAGCATAACCAAACAGTGAGACAGAATGTCACACGATAAGAGTAAAATATCATATTGCCGGTTTTGAACACAAATCACAAAAAGAAACAGTTCCAACTCAGATTCTACAAGAATTAATCGAAATGCCCACCACGCTATGCACAAATTCTCGTGGCTCTATAACACTTCAATCCACCATTATTTTAGATAAAAGGAATTAAAGAGAAAGAGATGAACCTGAATTATAGCTTTCCAATCAATGAAGTTTGGCAATTACAACAACTGACTCGAAACAAACTGAATGAATCCGCAACAAAGGACTTCAGCCAGAACCACCAAAGAGAAACAAGAGACCTCAACCGGAATCTACCACCGGAATCTTTATATCTAATTGAAGCCCAAGCTCAGCTAACAGCGGTCAACAGATCTCGAAAACAGCATCGGAGATGAATCGAAAAAAACTGAATGAACTCAGCCAGGTTGCTACGGCAGCAACAGCTTTTGCTAGCAGGCAAAGTCCAGCTTAAGAACCCAGAAATGACGGAGAAGAAACCTTTGGAATCAACTGAACAACCACAGTTTTTCTTTAATTGTATTTGTTTGAAATTCACTGTTTTGGTATTCTCTATCCATTCTCACGGATTTCCAGCTGAAATCGCATGAGTTCGTGTGTTATTTCAGTTGAAGAAAAGTCTCGATCCAGTAGCCGCCGCCGATTCAGACTGCTGTTGCGGGATTTAGGCTCGAACAGAAGCGGAAAAGAGTTGATTGAAAAAGGGGTTGTGTTATGGCAAAGGGTTTAGGCGTCCGTTTGGAGAAAGGAGGAGGCGTTGGGTTTTTTTTTTTTTTTATGTCTAGGAGGGAGATGCCGCTGCTGTGTTTGTAAGGGAGGGGGTCTCAATTAGGTCCCTTGTTTTCTGTTTATTGAAGATGAGATGGTGAGGAAGAAGATGGAAAAAAGGGGGAAAACGGCGCTCGGTGATCTTCAGATTAAGTCCTCCTCCAGGCGTAATGTCAGGTTTTTCTTTTGGTATTTAAATAATGGAAAATTTTTATAAAGCACTATCTTTTAGTAGTAATTAGCTATTTATACATAGCATTTGTTATATTACGGATTATAGATACTTTTTTTGTTGTTATAAGTTATATTAGATGTATTTAAGCTACATCTGGAGGAGTACAGTAGCAAAAATAGGCGTGAATCAAGGAAGTCCAGCTAATCAGTTATTGTATTCGAGTGTATTCGACTGTATTCATGGCGTTTTTAAACGGAAAGTGAATCAATTAACATAATAGACTCCTAATATAACTCAACATACTCAATTATAACATACAAATTTTGTATTTCCAATTATAAAAAAGATTCTTAACCGAAAACTATCTAAAATACATAGCAATCTTCAGAGAAATTATATAATACATCTGAATACATAAAATATATTAATTAAAAAAACATATGAATACATTCCAAATACATAGCAATCTTCGGAGAAATTATATAATACATGTGAATACATATATTATATTAATTAAAAAAATATATGAATACATTAATGTTATGTAGCGAGACGATGAATACAACGAAATACATAAATCAAACCAAATATATCGGAATACAGCTACATACATCAAATCGAATACATCTGAATACGAGTACATATATCAAACTAAATACATCTGCATACAACTAGATACACATTTGATGCCATATGAATACAGTCGAATACACTCGAATACAAGTGATTAGATACAGTCGAATTCCTTTGAGGAATCTGATTCCGATGACGATGAAGATTTCTCCGGCAGCGATTCCGATGACGACTATAGGATGTAAAAATTCCTTATTATTATTCGATTGAAGAATCTCTGTTTCGCCAACGCCATGGAAATTTTTGTCCCTGCCCCTGCACACAACTGTGGCCTCACCGTTGGAATTAACAGAAATATTCATCGCCTCCCAATTCACAATGTTCATTTAAGTTTTAACTGCAATCTCAGCTCTCATCTCCGCTTAACGCCCACATTTTCAGCCATTTCGGCCTCCCAAAGGGCCTCTGCTATCTCCAACTCCACAGGTTCAGCTTGTCAATTTCTGCCATTTCTTCTTCTTCTTTCTCTGGTAATTTGTCCTAATTTTGCTATCAACCTATTTCGACCAAAACCCATTAAATCCATCGCTGAAGCCTTCAATCAAAGGGGTTCTTAGGGAAGGCGTTGATTCGCCGGATTCTGGCGAGAGGATGGGGTTGGTGAGGGTGACGGCTCCAGAATTTTTGTAGAGTGTCTGTATCCTTGATGGGGTCTTCTTAGGGTTGGAGTTAAAAGGTCTAGATTAGGGGAAGGGCAGCATGTATCAAAGTAGAGAGAGAGAAAATAGTGTAACTGAATAGCGTATTTAGTGGCTTAGAGGTAGGAGGTAACTAAAATTAGATATTTTGCTATAAACATTAAAGGTATCTATAGAATATAATTTTTTTAAATGTTATTTATTTAAAATAAATAAGGTGTTAACCTTTGCTATAGGATGTAAAAATTCCTTAAATAATCTTCGTTAGAAGATTGGCCTATCCCTAATCTTGCCCTTACACTCTTGGCCCAAATATCCTCTTAAATTTTAAAGCAACCACGGTGGATAAGTTATCCACCCAGAATTTGATATGTGGAAAATAATATATCATTAACATTTTATTTTAATACCTAACCATACCCATTAATCATACCCGTACCCGACCTGTTACCCAAAAACAAACTCATCTCTTAAGAGACCCACCAACCCCTTCGTTCTTCTTTCCCCCAAATACTAGGGTTTCTGCATATCTCAAGGAAGGCCAATCGAAGAAGGGTTCTAATGAAATTTACAATATATTTTTGACTTTTCTTGTCAAGGTAAGTTACTTTAGCTTCTTTTTTGTTAAACTTTACTGTTGGGTTAGGGTTTTAGGGTTAAAATCGTTTTAACATGTTATTTAGTGGAGTTAATGTTTGTTTTTATGCGCTTGGAGTATGTTAAGTTTAAATCGGAAAAGGTCTAAGTATTCGACATGTTGGGGATTTGGTGGGGTTTCCCGAAATTTCGCAGTGTCTTCAAGTGATTTTTTATTCCACGCTTTATCTTTATACGCATATGTTTATTTATTGTTGGGTATTTGTTTATTATCGTAATTTTTTGTCGGGGAGTTGATGGGTCCTTTAGTTGTCCCAATTTTGGGGAGTTGCTGATTTTTTATTTGTTTAGGGTATTTTTTTATTGCTGATTTTTTATTGCGATTTTTTATTTGTTTATTGCTGATTTTTTATTTGTTTAGGGTATTTGTTTTATTCCACGCTTTATCTTTATCGGTATCGTTTTTGATGTGGTCCTATCTTTGTTTTTATTTTTTTCTAGCTTTAAAAGTATGATTTAAGAGGCTGAAAGTGAGTCCATTGTTTCTGCTCCACATATCATAGACCATACAGAATATATCATGTAGATGTTGAGGTTGGGAGTGACTATGGACATAGTCTTGATTCTGGTGGTGAATGTGAACCTTCAGATGGAAGGGAATATAATTCTGATGAAATGGAGGGTAATAGCAATGAAAGGAGGAGGGTTGTAGATGATAGGTTGGAAAACTATAAAGAGTTAAAGCTAGATATGTCATTTAAAGACATGAATGAAGGCAGGCAGGCTGTAAATTTCTATGCTTTAGCTAACAAAAAGGCATTGGAGTTGATTAAATCTGGAAAAAAAAAGAACAAGGTGGGGTTGTCAAGAAGGGTGACCCTTTAGGTGTCTAATTTCAGAAGATAAAACTGGTGGGTTCAAGATTAAAACTTGGAAAGATATACACACATATGAGGATACTTTTAAGAATCCTAGAGTTGATTATGCCACATTACCTCAGTATTTTAAGAGTAAGGTCCAAAATAACCGTACATACATGATTAAAGATATGAGAGGTGAGCTTGAACATGATTTGAAGTTGAATGTGAGTATATCCAAATTGAAAGGGCTAACAATTTGGTTCTTCAGAAACTAGAGGGTAGTTTTATAGATGACTACAACAAACTTGAGGCATACTGCCAAGAAATTTGATTGTCTAATCTGGGAAGTGATGTAGTCATAAATATCTCCAAAGATGCACTAGCAGAAGGTAAGAGAAATTTTTTGTGAATGTACTTATGCTATAATACTTTGAAGCAAGGATGGAAAAATGGTTTGAGACCATTAATTGGAGTAGATGGTACATTCTTAAAGGGTAGGACAAAGGGTCAGTTATTGGTGGCATTAGGACAAGTTTCCATGAATCAATTCTACCCACTAGCATGGGTTGTGGTGAACAAGGAAACAAGCAGGACTTGGAGTTGGTTCATGGAACTGTTGAAGTTGTCTTTGGAGCTTAAAACGGGTGCAGGAATCACATTCATATCAGACATGCAAAAGGTAATTAGTTTTTGATTCCTTGTTTTTAATAGTCTATTCACTCTTTGATTATCTGTTTCTAATAGTCTATTCCCTTTTTGATTCTCTGTTTCTTTTCACTTCACAAGGCTTGTTGGATGATGTTAGCACAGTTCTTCCTGAGGCTAACCACAAGTACTGTGTGAGACATATTGAGGCCAATTGGTGCAAAAAATAGAGAAGTGGTGAAATGAGAAAGTTGTTATGGTGGTGTGCATGGAGTTTATATGATGATGAGTTTAAAGATAAATTGAAAAAATTAGGTGATCTGTCAGAAGATGCTGCAAAGGATATCTTAAAGTATCCCCCAATGGCATGGTGCAAGGCTTATCTTGACACTCAATGTAAGAATATGATGGTTGATAATAACTTCACCGAGTCATTTGATGACTAGATTCTTGAGGCTAGAGAAAACCAATTATCAAAATGTTGGAGGACATAAGAGTGAAAGTGATGGTGTTGTTAGGAGACAATGAGGCTAAGGTGAAAAGTTGGAATGCAAATAAGTCCAGCTTGCTTGAAGTTGTATAGTGACTGGAGGGCCATAGCACATGACTGTATAGTCATATTCAATGGAGATTGGGGATATGAAGTGTCTGAAGGAATTGATAGACACATTGTCAATCTATAACAGAGAAGGTGTACATGTAGGTTATAGGATTTATCTAGAATTACTGGCCCTCATGCAATAAAGGCAATGATGCATAAGCGAGTAGAGCCTGATGGTGAAATCCATTGGTGGTATAGTAAAGAAGCGTATTTGCTAACATATAAGGAAAAACTCCAGCCTATTAGGGGTCGGCAATTCTGGAAAGTTGAACCTTCACAAGCCATGTTACCTCCTGATATTGTGAAGCAAGTTGGCAGACCCAAAGTGAAAAAAAAATAGAGAACCAGATGAGGCAAGAAAAAAGATAGGGCAGTGGAGTCAATCAAGGAAGGGGACACAAATAACATGTAGTAATTATGGTGAGCCAAATCACAATGCAAGAGGTTGTTACAAGGTAAAAATATTTCATATTGTTTGAATCTACTTAAATTGACTTCATTTTTAAGTACTTAAATTGACTTCATTTTTTTTATTTGTTAATAGCCAAAGGCTGCTGGAAACAGTTCTCATGCAATGGACAGTGACCAAGAGTCTCATGCAATGGACAGTGACCAAGAGTCACAAACTAATGTTGGACCATTTGCTGCAACCCAAGAGTTTACACCATATGGTCCGGAAGTTGGCAATGAAGAAGATCCTCCACTTAGGCCAATGATAATTTAATAAACACAGTCAAGGATTGAGAGGGTCAATCTAAGAGGACCTACAATTGGGGCAAGAATAATTAAGTTTGCTGGAGATCACACTGGAGCTTCGACACCTACCAATATTCCTTATTCTCCAACTAAGTTGACACGGAAAGGAAAAGCAGCAATCTCATCAAGCCAAGTCCAACATGAGGCAAGAAAGAGAAATATCAAGATGATGGCAACAAAGGGCAAACGAAGGCAGGCACTTGATGATATGTTCTATTTTTCTGTTGTGATTGGGTATCAAACATTTATGTTTAGTTAGCTAACAAACGGTAGTTAACCATTTTTGGGGTTAACAAACTTTAGTTAACCAGTTATGACGTTGTTTTGGCTATGTAAAAAGCTTTAAAAGGCTGTGCATGGTTAAGTTTGGAAATCTATTTTTTTTCGTTCTGCTTTCAGTTGTTGTTGGCACTGGTGCTCAGCTGTGTTGGCACTGGTGCTCGGCTGTTGTTGGCACTGGCACTGTTTTTTTCTGTTCTGCTTCTAGCTGTACGTACTAAATCTGAAGACTTTGATGAGTGGTGATTTTACCACTCATTTTGGCCTCTTTTCATTAGATTTTGCTTCCTTCAAAGGTAACTTGAGGTCGTTTATAGTTTGCATTTGTTTGAATTTCAGGAAAATGATGCCATGAAGTGGTTGATGTCAAATTGGAGTGAAATTAAGCAAAAACATGGTGAAAATGGCAGAAAACCTCTAGTGAATCCGCACCTGCGGATATTAGGTCGCAGGTGCGACCTCGCACCTGCGAAGAAATCATCGCACCTGCGAACAAAGGCTGAGCTGCATTGAACTCGCACCTGCGGAATATATTTCGCACCTGCGATCCCGCAGGTGCGACCAATTGTCCGCCCCTGCGGAATTTGATAAAGGCCTCAACAACTCGCACCTACGAGCAGACTTCCGCTCCTGCGGAGTCGCACCTGCGGGAATTCTTCCGCAGGTGCGATAATCGGGCTTCAGATCTGGATAAAATTGTAAAATCACATTTTTCCCATCCCCACTCTCATATACTCGACCTAGCAGTCATCTTAGCATATCTTTGGACATGTTTTTAGTTTTGTATAGATAATTTTGAGAGAGAAGAACAAGTATTGAAGCTAGGGCTTTGCACACACACTTGGGTCTTGAAGATTTCATCATTTTGGTTAAGGATTCTTACCCATTTATGTTTATTTCTTTATTTCCTTGTTTTGTATTGAATATCTAAGTGTGTAGTATTTTTCCAACACTTGAATCTTGTTTATGGAAATATTCATATTTAAAGTGTGGATTAAATACCTTGTTGTGCTTATGTATTGAATGATTTTATTATATTTATGAAGTGGGTGTTTGTTATTTTAATTATTCTTGTTCTTTAATGTTTCCAAAGGGATTAGCTAACCCTAGGACTCGCCCATTAACTCCGAATTAATTTTGGAAAAGATTATTTGGGGTTGGGAAAGATTAATTAACAAGAACTTGAGGATTTAACCCTCATTTTATAGATTCTACCTAGGCATATGATTGAACTACTTGTAGCCAAACCCCGGAAGTGCTTAATCTCCTAATTGGGTTAGGAATAATTCATTTAGGAAGTCTTGTTAGTCTTTGGGAAAAGCTAATTAAGAAATATTATCCGTGGCTAATTAACATAACTCGCTCATATTTGTAAAATCGTGAAATACATTGGATTGTTACTTGAGTGTAATATCCGATGCATTCATTCTTGTTGCCATTGATCATTTTACTCGCTTTCTAAGTTAGTTTATATTGTCGCATTTAGTTATAAACACTTTACAAAACCCAAAATTCTTATTTGTTTGACATTGCGCGATAAGTGATAACTCTCTAGCATTCCTAATCGCCCTCATATTGTTCTCTGTGGGA
>MDKH01177780.1:0-29397 GCA_005239495.1 Nicotiana undulata | reverse complement strand
CACCCCGCAATTTTTTCTATTTTTTAATATCTTTTTGTAATTTTCATATTTTTCACCCCTGCCCCCCCATCCCAACCCGTTAAACCTCCCCCTACACCCCGACACTCACTCCCGCACAATTTTTTTTTTTAAAACTTTTTTTTGTAATTTTTAAATTTCTGTTTTTTTTGCACCTCCACCCCCCTGCCCCCACTTCAGAAAAAAAATATTTTTTTTGTAATTTTTATATTTCTGCTTTTTTCTGTTCCCCCACCCCATCCACCCACCAACCGCTGGGAATTTTTTATTTTATATATGTTCAGTTTTACTTTTTTCATCTTTCGGTTTACAGGTTCAAAATTTACAAGTTCCAAAGTTATGAGTCCGGATGTTTATGTGTTTCGAAGTTTACAGGTTTAGAAATTATAAAGTTTACGGGTTCGAAATTTCGCAGTTTCGAAAGGTTTGCGGTTCAGAAGTTTATGAAATTTGTGGGTTCGGAAGGTTGTTGGTTCAAAAGTTTATGGCTTCATGTTTATTGTATCAAAATTATTTTATGAATACTCTTGAGAAAATATTTTCCTTTATTTGCGTACCAAACACCGGAAAATGAATAAGATTACTACTACTTTCCTCGGAAAATATTTTTCTTCATACCAAACACACCCTAAAGAAGAGAAGAGAAGAAAAACTAGTTAAAATCCTCCTCCAAGCGCGGTGTGTGTCCCCCACGTGAATTCTCCTTCAAACTATATTAGATATCCCCCAAATTAGGTTTAGAACCCCTTTTTATACGAGTTGGGGGTCGGGTAAGGCCGAAATAACCTTGTCCCGAGCAAAGTTGGATAATTTTCCCATCACCAGTGTCTAGCCCAGCGCCCCACGTTTGCGCTAGTGTTGGCTTATTGTGCATTTTGTCTCTGGCGCCACAGGTGGCGAGGAGCGCTGCCTATGGCGCTGAAAATTCAACGTTTTTTTTCATTTGTTTTGGCTCTAATCTTGCACTTTCGCCTTCAATTGATATAAATCAACCCCTTTTAAATCCGAAATCCTTGAAACACGAGTAAAACATGAGGCGAAAAAAAAAAATAATTTGAAAATTACAAAAAAAGTAAAAATAATTTTTTTTATTGTGCGGAATGGGGGTAGGGGGGATGGGGAGGTGCAAGAAAAAAAAAACAGAAATTTTCATATTAAAAAAAAAAAGTAAAAATATTTTTTTTGAGGGGTGGGGTGGACTGGAGTGGGGGTGGGGTGGGTGAGTGGCGACGAAAAAAAATCTTTTTGAAGAGAGGGCATGGGGTAGAGTTAGGTGGGTGAGTGTGGGGGGAGGGGGGTTGGTGAGAGTAAGGAATAGGGTGGGGAAGGTTGAGAAGGAGTTTTGGAAAATGTTTTCCCTTCTCTTAATATGGAAAACATTTTCCACCAATTGGAGAAAAATGAAATGATGAGAAAAATATTTTCCAAAAAATATAAGCCAACCAAATATGAGAAAATTGAAAAACATTTTTCGGAATTTTCGTTCATACCAAACACACACTAATAGTTTAAAACTAACATGTCACAAATGTAGATGAGACTTATAAATCACATTTATGATTGTATTGGGTTAGAAATTGCATCTTATAAGCATTCGTCAATTGCGACTTATAAATCGCATTCTACAGCGACATATAAATCGTATTCGTCAATTAGGACATATAAGTCACATAAGTGTATGCTACTTTTCTCTATGCCTTTCGACAAATGCGACTTATAAATCGTATTTAGTAATTGCAATTTACGCATAAGTTTTTACCCACATGTATATGGACGAGAGAGGAGAATTGTTCGATCAGGTCGGTTATATTCGTATTCGTCATTTTTTAAAGATTTAATAGTTGTAAGTGTTTTATTATGCTCTGTTTGGTTGCACGTTGAGAAAATTTCCTACCATTAAGCTCAGTTTTAGATAATTTTTGTTGATTTATGAGCTCTCTTATTTTTCAAGTGTTATGTCTCCTGTCTTAGTCTTAAGAAAGTGATATACTTTGTTTTCATTTTTTTATTTTTTATTTCTTTGGTTAGTGTTATTATACAGTGCAGTGTGTGATGTTTCCCCTACTTTTCTGGAGTTATGTCCTAAAAATCAGAAGAATGACTGAAGAAGGAAAGAATCTATGTCCACTAATTGGATTTCATTAACTTTAAAATTTGGCCACTTTTCCATTGTAATAAGAAATTGTAGGCCACTAATTGTAATAAGAAATTGCCTACTGATTTTAAGATTTAAGTTATATATACTGATAGTGTTGAATTGTTTATTCTATATTACCAATCAATATTATTAAATAGAGTTATCTATGACTATCTTGTAAGTTTTACTCTTTTAGTGCACAAAATTTGATTTCATAATTTGGGACTATTTCAAGATATTGAATGCTACAAATTTGTATCTACAAACTTTTTTGTAGTGAGGATCTCTCGGAGCCTCTCGATCTGCCCTTCTAGGTTAGGGGCAAGGCTGCGTATGTCTTACCCTCCCCATATCCCACTTGTGAGAACTCACTGAGTTTGTTGTTGTTCGAAAAATGCAGGAGCAAGATACAAGTTTTCAACTAACAAGAATCATATATTCAAACTCAAGCTGTTATATATATGTATTTGATGTCTGCATATGTCATTTGAGTACAATAGAGCAAAAGGACATATAAGGAAACACAACTTTCTTCTCTCCTATTTCCGAGCTAGAAATTACAAAAGGAACACTAACTAGTGTTACCAAGAATTCTTCAATGGCTTCTCCAACAATGCTGAAAGATACATCTCGTTTAGCTCGGGGCCTCTATCGAGCTTTCGCCCTACAATCCACTTCACCTTATTGAAACCAACACTCTCGATTAATGGCGCATACACTTGCTCCAACTGATCACCAACACAGAAGAAATGGTCAAGCCAAAACAAACCACCAGGGCGAAGCACCCTATAAATATCAAACAACAAGAAGTGCAGAAGTGTAGTAGGTATCCAGTTACTCATTACATGCATTGAGTGTACAATATCCAACGTGTTGTCGAAAAATGGAAGTCTTTGTGAAATACTAACGTACAATGGTATAACTCCTCTTGAAGCTATAAAGTTATTAAAAGGACCATTTAAGTTCATTGAAGTGGTCACAATTGTAATATTCCTTTCTCTCATTCTTATTGCAAATGTAGCCACACCACCTCCAATATCGAGTCCAATTCTAATTGTTCCTGGTTTTTTTACTGCTAACACTTCATCAATAGAGAAGTCAAGACGAGTACCAGTTAACGCTGTCCAACGCGATTTCTCTTTGCCATTTAGATCGAAACAATCTTTACAATCATCAAATCCTTTCTGATTTCTAACGCGATTGATTAAACAATCGTAGTTTTTGCAAGTATATGCACCCCAAACTACAGAGGAATCAGGGGGTGTTGTCCAAAAACTCTCAGGAATTGGATAAGGCTCAACATATTCTTGTTGAGCAGCTGCACGACATCTACGACGAGGAAGTGGCTCACAACCTTTAAGAAGCAACTTTTGTGCTAAAAGTTCATCATCAGGACAAGAACCATTGACATTATATGACATGTATGGATTAAGTAAATCGCGAAACGAAGTACACGGACTACCAACCGGAGGCATGATTTCGTAAGAGTCAAAGTTTTTGCTGAATCCTAAAGGGAGTTTTTGTGGAGATGTGAAAGTAATGAACTCAGATGGAAGATTTTGATCAGATTGTTGTGTGTTATCAGATACTTGAACAGCTTCATATTTAGGTTCTACTTTAGCCAAAACAGGTGAAGCAACATCTATTTGCTGATTTAGAGAACAAGATGTGTTAAAAGAGGTAGAAATGAATAATGTTAAGAGATTTGAGGACACTAAAAGGAAGGCAAAGAACAAGTTAGAAGAAAGAAACTTGTTTTTTTTAGTGGAATCCATAGGATTTTTTTCTTTTTTCAGATCAATCTTGAACTCTCAAATCTAGTCTTTATATGCTTATAATAAAGTCAAAATATACTGTGAAATGCCAACTGGAGGATTTTCTATTATTTAGCACTTTGATTCTTCAATAAGATATGTTCTATCAATCTTACCCTACTAATTAAGTAACAATACTCTAAGGTTTGCCCAAGGATACCTTGGTTATTAGTCAAAGGAGAGTTGGGAATTTATGAGCAATGTGTATGATAAACTATTTTTATAGTTTCCTATCCGGTGTTCGGTACTCGTATTGGAGCCCCGACTAATTCTGATTCGCGCCGCGTAAAGGTTATTAACAGGGGAAGCACTTCTTGCCAAGATTTTTTTTGTTTCCCAGGGCTCGAACCGGCGGAACAATCCTAGCCAGGATTTTAATTTTATGGGTTTTGAATTTTAGAACGACAACTTCAAGTGCTAATAACTGTGATGTAAACTTAATATTTGTACGTATTTAATGAATTTTTAAACATAAATACACTATTTGAACAAAAACTACTAGATTTGATCGAACTCGTAGCCGGACGTCTAGCTCCGCCCTTAGTTAGAACTTGTAGAATGTCACTCATGTGAAACTCAAAGAAGTTCAACATTCATAAATTATGTTGCTTATTCTATTACCAAGAACCAACTTTTGCATTTAAGATTCCTTATATTTGAAGCAAAAGGCAAAAAGAATTGACAACTTGCAACTTCAGAATTTGAAAATAAATATTCAAGTTTGACTAATTCCAATGTTAGTGTCACCATGCAGGTCTTTGTGAAATGTGAATCAGAAGCACCGTCCATCAATCTTACCCCTAACTAAGTAACAAAACTCTAAGGTTTGCCAAGGATATCTTGGTTATAATTATTCAAAGGAGAGTTAGGTATTTATGAGGATGGTGTGTGATAAACTATTTTTTTTTGGTTTTTACGCGGTGTTCGGTACTTGTATTGAAGCCCCGACTAATCCAGATTTGCACCGTGTAAGGGCTATTAAAAGGGGGAAACACTTTCTGCCAAATTATTTTTTATTTCTTAGAGCCCAAAACCGAGATATCTGATTAAAGGTGGAAAGATCCTATCTATAGCAAGTAGCGTAGGAGGAGCTAGGATTTCAACTTTATGGATTCAAAATTTTAGAATGGTAATTTTAAGTGCTAATAACGGAATTTTAAATTTAACATTTATTTATATTTAATAAATTCTCCAACATAATATATTATTTGAACAAAATTATTACGTTCGTTTAAACTTGTAGCCGGCCTTCTTGCTCCGCCTCTGACAAGTAGTGAGAATTTGTAGAAGGCCACTCATGTTAACTCAAAGAAGTTCAGCGTTCATAAATTATGTTGCTTATTCTCTGACCAAGAACCAACTTCTGTATTTATGATTTGTTATATTTGAAGCAAGAAGCAAAATATTTGGCAACTTGCAACTTCTGAATTGATATAAATATTCAAGTTTGGGAAGGGGAGCCTTGGCGTAACTGGTTAAAGTTGCTGCCATGTGACTAGGAGGTCATGGGTTTTGAGCTGTGGAAACAGCCTCATACAGAAATGCAGGGTAAGGTTGCGTACAATAGATCCTTGTGATATGGCTCTTTCCCGGACCCCGCGCATAGCGGGAGCTTAACGCACCGACTGCCCTTTTATTCAAATTTGACTAATTCCAATGTTTAATTTCACCATGCAGGTTCAGGTCTTTGTGAAGTTTGAATCAGAAGCACCGTTTTTAGCTGCAAATTTTACGGAAGGATTCACATGATAGTCTATAGTTTAATCTGCTAAAAAGTTTTTGGAATTCGCATTGATCATTCTATTTTGAACCAGATTTATTGAAGTTCTTAGTACTATGTATATACTTCAAACATTTTTATAACAGTCGCGCTTTTCGGACTTTTATTTGTGTTTTTTATCGCGTTAGCTTATTTTACACCTATAATAATATTTGATATTTGAATCTTATTCGACTATTATAAATTTTAAAAAAATATCCAAAAATTGTTGCCATGGCCCCTGTGACCAGGAGGTCACGGGTTCGAGCCGTAAAAAAATAGCCTCTTGCAAAAATACAAGATAAGGCTGCGTACGATAGGCCCTTATGGCCCGGCTTTTCCCCGGATCCCGCGTAATGCACCGGACTACCCTTTTTTAGGAAATTTTTTTTGTTTATACTATAAAAGAAGCTGTAAATAGCTGTTAAAACTTGAAATGTTTCCTCTTCTAATGCGGATAAACTTGATGAATCATATAATATGGAGAGAAATTCAAAAATAGCAATATTTACAAGTGGTCATTCAAAAAAGCCACAGTTTCAAAAGTAATCGAAATCTAGCCACTTTTCATGTAAAGATAAATCTAAACGAAAACTGTTCAAAATCGAAAAAATACTCCAGTATAATATATTGGAGTTCCAGTATAATATACCGGTCCAGCATAATATACTGGAACTTTCCGCGTGTTGGAGTTATAGCATGATATGCTGGATGTTCATACACAGGTGTACCGATCTCCAGTATATTATGCTGGAACTTTCCGTGTTGCAGCAAAATAGTGGCTATTTTTCAATAACTTTGCAAACGTTGGCTATTTTTGAATAATCAGTCCAAAAACTGACTAGTCCGTGCTATTTTTACTATAATATGAGTATTATGCAAAGGCCTATTTGGAATGGGAGAAAAAGACATTTAAAAACTGGACTTTGATAGTGGACTGAGTAAGGAACTCTTTCTACTGGACTGGGTCATTGATACAATGATTTGGGCCGAATCCATTTTCCGAGTTGAGGAATTAACACAAATAGCCGATCATCCAACTGTTTAAATTAAAAGTACTCGACGGATATATAATTCATATATAATATATGTACGACTATATATGTATGCATGTTAGAAAAAGTAAAAAGTAAATTTAACCGATTATTTGTGTAAAGATTCCTTTGAATTGTCGTGCTCCTTCCCCTATCTAAAATAGTTAAATATTTTAGTATTTCTGATATCATGCCTAAATCATACCTAACTGAATCCAACTTTTAAAAGTCATTGATCGTTAATTCTTGACCATCTAATCAATACGAAAATTTGGGGAGAAATTCAAAATTAGCCAGATTTGTAAGTGGTCATTTAAAAATAGTCACACTTTCAAAAGTAATCGAAATTTAGCTACTTTTCAAGTAAAGATAAATCTGAACGAAAATACTATTCAAAATCCGGAAAATACTCTAGCATATTATACTGGAGTTCCAGCATAAGTATACTGGAACTGCTGGAACTCCAGCATAATATAATGGAGTTCCAGCATAAGTATGCTAGAACTCCAGCATAATATACCGAAGTTCCAGCAACGTATATCAGTCCAGTATAATATGTTGGAAGTTCATACACATGTGCTCGAATCTCCAGTATATTATGCTGGAACTTTTCGCATGTTGGAGTTCCAGCATAATATGCGGGATGTTCATACACAGGTGCACCGAAATCCAGTATATTATGTTGGACTGTTCTCTGTTGAAGCAAAATAGTGGGTTTTTGCAATGACTTAGCAGACACTGATTATTTTTGAATAATTTGTCCGAAAACTGACTAGCCCGTACTATTTTTACGAATTTTTGTAGTATTATTGATACTTCTAGAGTTTTATATCAGTTTGGTTCTTTTACGAGGTACGAGTTGTAGACATACTGATCATTTGTTTCCTTATTCACTTCTTTTATTTCTTATAAATTAGTTTTGAAATAGTAATAAAAAATTCTTTGCCTCTTTCTCGCCTTCTTGGAGATAAATTATTCATTATAAAACTTTTAATTTATTTTCTTCTGCGTCGTCATGAAATACTAAGGGTTACAGATAGGATATGCTACACAAAGTGCCAAGATTTATTACTTTTGATAATCATGATTTCCAGGCAATTTGCGCGCATCTCAACTAATTTCTAGAGGTATATGTTACTTCTTACCAGTACATGTTATGTCTCCAGGTTTCGCATTTGCGAGGTCTGGCTCGCAAAATGCGAGCCTCGCTTTTGCGATCACACCATCGCATTTGCGAGCATGGGTTGGGGACTGGGGTGCTTGCATTTGCGAGTTTTCTGTCGCATTCGCGATAGTGCCAGATTCGCATTTGAGAATAAATTGTTTGCATTTGCAATGACAACTGAGGTGTGAATTCTTCGCATTTGCGAGGGCTTTTTCGCATTTGTGCGTTCTCAATTGCGAACCCCAAGTCGCATTAGCGATATCTGCGCCTGGTCAAAAGCTGAGATAAATAAGAATTAGTTCATTCTATCAAATTCTCAGCCCTAAAAACCCAAGAGGCGATTTTCCCAAAAGACTTTTGACGAGCGCAAAACCGGCGTATAAACTTAGATTCGCTAGTCAAAGATAGTATAGTATTAAGGCCTCATTTGTTTTTTTAAGATTAAGACGCCTGAATCTGAATACACATTTGGACATCAAGATGTGTATTAAGATTAAGACATCTGAATATTAAGATGTGTATTAAGATCGGATACTAAATGATTAAGATTGTTTGATTTTTAATATCTGAATGTACAAAATTTATCTTTATTTGAAAATTAATAAACATAAAATTCAAATGAAATATTAATTAATCTAATATTCTATCAATAAAATATATAATTTTTTAAAATATAGTAGTTGCTTGTGGTGATTGCTAATTGTGGTACCTGTGACTGCCAACTAAAGGCAATGGTTGGTGGTAGGTTTGGTTGATGGTGGTGGTTCAGAGTAGTAGCTAGTGGTGATTAGTAGTGGTGGAAATTATAATTGAGGATGGTGGTGGTGAGTGGTGATAGTTAATAATGGTGGATGTTGGTGATAGTTGTAATTGAGAAAGGTGGTGGTGGGCGGTGGTAGTTTATAATGATGAGCAGTGTCGATTATGGTTGTTGACGGTGATGTGGTGGTTAGTTGTGGTAGTTGAGGTGGATGAGTGTTGTTTGTGGTTGAGAATGATGGTGGTGGGAGTGCAGGGGATGGCGGGTGGTGGTAGTCGATTATGGCGGTGGTGGTGGTGGCATAATGGTAGTTGATAATGGTCGGCGGTGGAGGCAATTAATTATGAATATGGATGATAGCACCTTAATGAAATTAAGTCTCTGTTATGAATCTTAATCATACAGACCTATTCAGACCTTCTGAAGTAAAAAAACACACACACTTAATGATTGAGATATGGATAATTAAGATTCAGACATTAAAAACAAACGCACTTAATGTCTAAGATCTGAATGATTAAGATTCAAACCTCAATTAAGTGCAAACAAACGAGGCCTTAATTCTTCAGCTTAACACTATCCAAGATAATAAACCTTTTAATTTATGTTATCATTGACTACAACTAAACTAAGATTATTAGTTGTAAGAAACTGGTGATACCCGAATGACGAGTAATAACAAAGGGATATCAATAAGAGAGGAAAGGGCGATGACAAGATATGTCAACTATTGTTCTAGGTACTCTGAGCTAAATTCAACCTTAACTTATATTGATTCTTTCGATTTCAATAGATGATCAGGCTACTTCAGGGGTCCCAATTCTTCTCCTGAATAAATTTGATTCCTTTAGCTAACCGAATAACAATTCCTATGAATATATGCACTAAAATAGTGAATGAATGATCTTTTGAAGAACACCTCTCGATTATTCTCTTGAAATAGGTAAATCGATACCTCTTTAAGCTCTTTCGATTACCTATAATAGACGTAAAATCAACTCAATTAAGATGGTACAAAGAAAATAGCATCAAACTTCTCTTTCGATTAAAATAAAACTACAATAAACCTTGTAATTCGATTAATAACTCATTCAGTAAAGTTGAGCAATTAACATAGAGTAAAATCCAAAACAATCGTTAATTCACAACATCCGTCAACAACCCTGAGGAGAATTACTCCATAGCGAAGAAAATATTCAAAGCAAGAGTATTAGAAGAACAAGAAGACATTACAATTCCCAAATTCAACCAAACTTACGTATTGAGTGAATTGGATCAAGTATTTCGCTTTCCCGTTGCTTCCCTACTTCTTCTCCCTCAAAAGTTGCTCCTAAAATCCAAGACACCCTCT
Source organism: Nicotiana undulata (assembly GCA_005239495.1). Taxonomy (NCBI): domain Eukaryota; kingdom Viridiplantae; phylum Streptophyta; class Magnoliopsida; order Solanales; family Solanaceae; genus Nicotiana; species Nicotiana undulata. Next base: position 19,359 of record MDKH01177780.1, on the reverse strand, counting down.
TTTTGGACGAGTTGGGCTTCATATAGTTCAAGAAAAGTCGCCTCCCGAATTACAATTTTAAGCATGGGACATTTTTTCTCGGAAGAACGTGCGCGGCCGCGCACCTGGGCAACTTTATGCTCTCTTTTTCATTCTTCTTTTAAAGTGCGCGAACATCCTTTGATCCTCAAACGAACTCCCAATTTACTCCATAAGCTTTTACTTAGCCTTCAACACTCCATATTAGCTCAAAAACTCTCCCTAACTTCATTATAGCCCGGAATTGCTCCTGCCAAGCATAAAGTACACAGTTAGAGCAATTTACTACCATTTAACACTCAGACATCAGTAAAGTGCAGTGAATTAAAGTGCAAATAGAGGCCAAAATACACAGTTATAGCCCACCATCAACACCCGCACATAAACCATTGCTCGTCCTCAAGCAATCAAACCACACTTTTCTTAGATGCAACCTCACTAAGCGACTTTCTTAACTCATCACACCAAGAATATTTAAAATAGACTAAGCACAATAGTGTAACATCTTCACCTCAAGAATTGACTCACAAGTACCACACATTATTCACAACTTACTCATTTACTCTAACATAGAGATCAACAATTACCTCTCCTTCATGAATCAAGTGCCCTCACACAACAAAAGAGAATAGTTCCACAAACAATAAAATTCAAGAATAATTAGGAACTCAAGATAGAAATAATTCACTCACTCTTAAAAATAACATTCATGTGCCACAAAAGATGCACCATAGGCTTGCCCGTAGTGTACTACTCTACTAGTTGAGCTCATTAAGTCAAGGATCAAGTAGGACTTTTAACTGGTTGTAATGTAAGTTGCGGGCTGGGTAGGATACATTTAGATATAAGAGTGACTACACCTCCCTAAGCACTTTAATACATACACTTTAACAGTTGAAACCCTACACTTATGCCAAACCATAACTCCACATTCACATCAATATACATTAACTCCCAACTATTTAAGCACATTTGCATCAAGAGTAACCACTATTTTCACAACAATACAACTTGTTTCTTCAATTCAAGTGACTCTTACTTTTTCAAAACATTGCACTTTTCTTCTTATTTCAATAGTTCCACTCAGAATCCAAACCAACCACCCCATACTTCAACTTTTACAAAGTTCATAACAATTTTAAGTGCTCATGGGAGGTAAATGGTTCAAATAGATGGTCAATTCAAACAAAAGGTTAAGGCTCGTAATGTGGTTTCCAACAAAATAGGATTACAGGCTCAAAGGGGTTAACTAAGATACATAACAATTGGGTTGTAAAAACATATCACTGGCTCAACAAAGAAATGCTTATATCACTTCCTAGACTGAACAAAAACTACTATTTCGCTTTGCAAATATACGGGACAAGTTCTAGACATCAAATGCAATGCACAGAATAACACAAAAATCTCACACATACATGGCACATAACTCACTCAAGATCGGACTATCAAGACACTCTAGTCAAAGCAGTTAAGCAACGTTAAGAACATAGAATTTAAGGCACTTATACAAGAGTCAAAAACTGAGCCTAAGCATCACACTAAAGCACTCACTATTCTCAAGTCATAACGAATTCAAGAGACCTTGTTCATTTCAACCCATAGCACAAGGGTTTTCACTTCTAACAAAAAATAAAACTAACTACACCCGCTCAAACGAAACCCTTGGAAACGAATCGTTGTACAAAGAAAAATCAAGGGGAAATTAATACACTAACTACAAAAGAAAATCTTTTTGCATTTTTCTTTCGACTTTAATCCCTCAAGAAACCCGTGTCGGAGATAGTGTCGGGGTCAAGATGGCAAGCCCGGCCAAGCGTACACAACCATGTCATGACCTTCCTCTCGGTCTTGGCATTTTGGGTAGCAAGGGAATCCACTTGAGCTCCCAAATCTATGACAGAAGTACGCATCCCTCCATTTCCTGCTCTAAGGCGCTCATTCTTGTGTCTCATCTGACAACTGAGGTTCCCTCAATAACCTGTTCATGCGGGAGTGAAGTAGCAACATCCTCAGCTTGCACTTCATTACCCTCTTTTGGTGCATCAGACTTATCGCTATTTGCCTCAACATGTCCAACAGAGTCCTTCCCAGTTACTACTTTTTCAGCCCAAACCTTTTGTTCCCTTTTTACTTTCCCATCCAAGTCCCTGTATTCCAGTACACGTGCCTCACGACATAACCGACTGACTAAGGATGGAAAGAAGAACCCATACCTTTGCACAAGACAGCGAATGAACATCTTGTCGTGAATAACTGTCACAACCCCAAATCCTAACCGGTCGTGATGGTGCCTATCGTGGAATTAGGCTAGCCAACCATCACATAACTACTCATTTGTTCTATCATAATATTTCAAAAATCAATAACAAGCAGCAGACAGAAATAAAAATAATTTCTTTAAGTCTTTACGCCCCAATAATATTAATCTAATAAACTAAGCAATCCTCCCAAGACTGGAGTCAATGATCATGAGCATCTAAGATATAAACTAACTCTACTAATGTCTTAATAAACGTCTATGAGTCAAATACTAATACTATATGAAGAAGGGAAATAGAGAAGCTGCGGACGCTGGACAACTACCTCGAAATCCTTAAAGCTGCTGCTAACGAACAAAGATGGCTAATGCTCTACACTAGTACCTGGATCTGCACACAGGGGTGCAGGGAGTAATGATGAGTACGCCAACTCAGTAGTAATGAAAATTAATCACAGTCTGAAGTATATGAAACACACAGCACAAAACGCCAATCCACAAACAGTAAAACATCAAGTCTCAATACAGTATACATAAGTTCGAAAACCAATTTCCAGAAAAATCCTTTGAAACAAGTATATTTTTTAATATCTCTCAATAAAACGCTCAGTAAAACCAGTTTGAAAAATGAAGTGAATCATAGTCAAAAACTCAGTAAAATATCATCATAAATCTGTCCCTCAGGCCATAATCATCTCTCAAAACATTTCCCTCAACACCTCACCATCACTCAGTATCAGCCCAGCGGGCAACCTCATAGTCACTCAGTATCATCCCTGCGGGAAATCACTCGCACTCAGTAGGTACCTGCGCTCACAGGGGGTGTGTACAGACTCCGAAGGGGCTCCTACAACCCAAGCGCTATAAACAAGCCACATCATGGCATAAATCACTCACAATATTGGCCCTCGGCCTCTCTCATATCATAACATCCTCACCATATTGGCCCGCGGCATCACTCAATCAGACACTCTCAACATGCCACTCGGGCCATAATTATACCGGGTTCTCGACCCAAAAACAGTGTTTCATTTTCAAGAAATAATATCAAAATACTCTGAGTGTCAAAACAATCATCAAGAAAAGACTGAGTGAAAATCATAACATGTCAAGTGAGGAAAATAGTAAAAATAGCCCCCAAGGGGTAGACAGACCGGCACTAGGCCCCAAACATGGCTTACAGCCCAATCATATCAAAATATATCAACACTATTAAGCATATGCTTAAAAATCAGTTTCGCAACTCAATAGTTGCCTAAAAGGGAATATATTTCCATATTTCTAATCTTTGCATTCCAAAATCCGTGAAAGGATGCAAGGTCCGGGGTTTCATACCCTCAGGGCAGGATTTAAAGACATTACTTACCTCAAACTAGCCCGAAACGCTACTTTGCAACTCGCTTGCCTCTCGTATCAACTTCTGAGTGCTCCAAATCTACCAAGATCAGATTTTTATCATCAAATTATGCTAAAGGAATGAATTCCAATTGAAAAGTACCAATTTTAGCATAAAACTCGAATTTAGCCAAAACCCGACCCCCGTCGCCCGCATCTCGGAACCCGACAAAATTTATTCCAAAATGTTCTTCATCATCTCACGAGTCCGTACATATAAAGAACGCTAAAATCGGAGTTCGTTTGACCCCTCAAATCATCTCCTAAAGGTCTCATAATCTCAAGCCCTAACTCCACCTTTTTCTATTGATTTTCATGAATTAAACACTGATATTATGTTCCTTAATCACCTATAATCGAGTTTTAGGGTCCAAAATCCTTACCTCAATGAAGAACGATGATTTCCTTTCTTCAAAATCGCCTCAAAAGCTCTCTTTCCGTACAAAAATGGTGAAAAGTGGGTATTGGTCGCGGAGGGTTTATTTAAATACTGCCAAGGTAATTATTCATCGCGATCGCGATTCAAAAATCTTCAGCTGCCCAAAAATACTCTCCGCGATCGAAACAAAGCCCACATGATTGCGGTTCAGTAGAACCTCAACCCACGCGATCGCATCCCGGCTCACGCGATCGCGAAGAACTGACCCCGCTCCCCACGCGCCTGGCTAACTCTACACGATCACACTCCATAAGCTCCTCACCTCACGCGATCGCGACCAGACTTCAGCGATCGCGATGCACAAATATGACCGGGCTCCCAATTTCTCTACGCGATCGCGATGCACAAATATGAACGGGCTCCCAATTGCTCTACGCGATCGCGACAATTGCCACGCGATCGCGATGAACAGACCCCTGTTGCACTAACACCGAAAAATAACAACTTTCCCAAGGCCAAAATGCTCGTTAACCACCCGAAATCAATCCCGAGCCTCTCAGAACCAAATTTACCAACACATCCCATAACATCATTCAAACTTAGTTGCACTCTCAAACCATTAAAAATAACATCAAAACACCAAAATCACATCGGATTCAAGCCTAAGAACTTTGAAATTTCAAAAATCCACCAACGATGTCAAAACTATCCAAAACAACTCCGATTGACCTGAAATTTTGCAGACATATCCAAAATGACATTACGAACCTGTTCCAACTGTCAGAATTCCATTCCGACCCTGTTAGCCTATTTTCCACTGCCGACCGGAAATCACCAAAAACTAACTTTCGTCAATTCAAGCCTAACTCTACACCGGACATCACAAAATTATTCTGAACACACTCCTAAGTCCCAAATCACCTAACGAAGCTATCCGAGCCATAAAATCCGCCTTTCGAGGTCGTTTACCAATAAGTCAACTCTCAGTTGACTTTTCCAACTTTAAGGCTATTTTTAAAGACTAAGTGGCTAAACTCTCACTACAATCAATTCGATTTCAAGCCTACCAACTCTAACACATCAACAGCAGTATAACAAACCTAGACAAGTCAATAACAGTAATTATAATGCGGGTTCTACGTAAGGACAGACCGAGTCGTTACATTCTCCCCCTCTTAAACAAACGTTCGTCCTCGAACGGGTCTAGAAACATACCTGGAGTCTCAAACAAGTGAAGATATCTGCTCTGCATCTCCCGCTGGGTCTCCCAAGTAGCCTCCTCCACTGGCTGACCTATCCACTGTACTTTCACTGAAGCTATATTCTTAGACCTCAACTTTCTGACCCGACGATCCAAAATTGCTACTGGCTCTACCTCATATGACATATCACCCTCGAGCTGAATTGTGTTGATGTCTAACACATGACACGGGTCACCAACATACTTCCTGAGCATCGACACATGAAATACCAAATGAACACTCGATAAACTAGGTGGCAAGGCAAGTCTATAAGCCACCTCTCCAACCTTCTGAAGTACCTTAAAAGGACCAATAAATCGAGGACTCAGCTTTTCTCTCTTTCCGAACCTCATAACACCCTACATGGGTGATACCTTCAGCAGTACCTTATCACCTTCCATAAATGATACATCCCGGACCTTCCGGTCTGCATAACTCTTCTACCTAGACTGCGTCGTGCGAAGTCGCTCCTGAATCAACTTCACCTTCTCCAGTGCATCTTGAATCAAATCTGTACCCAGTAACTTAGCCCCACCGGGCTCGAACCAACCAACCGGAGATCTACACCTCCTACCATATAAAGCCTCATACGGGTCCATCTGAATACTGGACTGGTAGCTATTATTATATGCAAACTCCGCTAGTGGCAGAAACTGATCCCATGAACCACCAAAGTCAATCACACAAACACGCAACATGTCCTCCAAAATCTGAATAGTCCTTTCCGACTGCCCGTCGGTCTGAGGATGAAACATAGTGCTCAACTCTACCCCGGTACCCATACCTCTCTGCACGGCCTTCCAAAACTGAGATGTGAACTGAGTACCTTTGTCGGAAATGATGGAAACTGGAACCCCGTGCAATCGGACAATCTCCCTGATGTAAATACCAGCTAACCGCTCTGAAGTATAAGTAGTACCAACAGGATTGAAGTGCGCGGACTTGGTCAATCTATCCACAATGACCCAAATAGCATCGAAACCCTTCGAAGTCCATGGAAGCCCAACTACAAAGTCCATAGTGATTCTCTCCCACTTCCATTCCGGAATAGCTAACCTCTGAAGTAATCCACCTGGTCTCTGGTGCTCATACTTAACTTGCTGGCAGTTGAGACACCGTGCTACATACTCAACAATATCTCTCTTCATCCGCCTCTACCAATACTGCTGTCTCAAATCCTGATACATCTTCGCGGCACCCGGATGGATGGAATACCGCGAGCTGTGGGCCTCTGCTAATATCAACTCTCGAAGCCCATCCACATTGGGCACGCAAATACGACCCTGCATCCTCATAACTCCGTCATCCCCAATAGTAACATCCCTGGCATCATCCCGACGGACCCTATCCTGAAGTACTAACAAATGTGGATCATCATACTGCCGAGCTCTAATCTGATCATAAAGAGAAGATCGAGAAGCCATGCTAGCTAATACCCGCGGAGGGTCTGACAAATCCAATCTCACCAACTGACCCGCTAAAGCCTGAACATCAAGTGCTAAAGGTCGCTCTGCTGCTGGAAGGTAAGCTAGACTCCCCAAACTCTCGGCTCTGCGACTCAAGGCATCAGCCACTACATTGGCCTTCCCTGGATGATACAAAATAGTTAAGTCATACTCCTTGAGAGGTTCTAACCACCTCCACTGACGCAAATTCAAGTCCTTCTTCCTCAACATATACTGCAAGCTACAATGATCAGTGAAAATCTCACACTGCACCCCATACAAGTAATGCCGCCAAATATTTAAGGCATGGACAATGGCAGCTAACTCAAGATCGTGCACTGGGTAATTCTTCTCGTGCACCTTCAACTGTCTCGACGCGTAGGAAATCACCCTACCGTTTTGCATCAATACCGCTCCCAAACCAACTCTAGAAGCATCACAATAGACTGTATAAGAACCCTAACTAGTAGGCAAAACCAAAATCGGAGATGTTGTCAATGCTGGCTTGAGCTTCTGAAAGCTCTCCTCACACTCATCAGACCATCTAAATGGGGCACCCTTCTGGGTTAATCTGGTCAATGGTGAAGCAATAGACGAGAACCCTTCTACAAAACGGCGGTAATATCCCGCCAAACCAAGGAAACTCCTGATCTCCGTAGCTGAGGACGGTCTGGGCCAACTCTGCACCGCCTCAATCTTCTTCAGATCAACCTAAATACCCTCACTAGACACCACGTTCCCTAATAAAGCTACTGAATCAAGCCAAAACTCACACTTAGAGAATTTTGCATAAAGCTTCTCCTCCCTCAACCTCTATAACACAATCCTCAAGTGCTGGCATGCTCCTCTTGGCTACGAGAATAAAACAGGAGTCATCAATGAACACAATGATGAACGAATCAAGGTAAGGCTGAAACACACTGTTCATCAATTGCATGAACGCGGTTGGGGCATTGGTCAGCCCAAAAACATAACCAGAAACTCATAATGACCATATCTGGTCCTGAAAGCAGTCTTCGGAATGTCAGAATCCCGAATCTTCAACTGATGATACCCCGACCTCAAGTCGATCTTGGAGAACACCTTAGCTACCTGAAGCTGATCAAATAAGTCATCAATATGAGGCAAAGGATAACGGTTCTTCACCGTAACCTTATTTAGCTGTCTATAATCAATACGCATGCGCATGGAGACATCTTTCTTTTTCACAAACAACACCGGTGCACCCCACGGTGACACACTAGTCCGAATGAACCCCTTATCTAAGAGTTCCTTAAACTGTCCTTTCAATTCTTTCAACTCCGCAGGTGCCATGCTGTAAGGTGGAATAGAGATAGGCTGGGCGTATGGCACCAGGTCAATACCAAAATCAATATCCCTGTCAGGTGGCATGCCTGGCAGGTCTGCCGGGAATACATTCAGAAAGTCACGGACTACAGGAACAGAATCAACAGAAGAAGTCTCACTACTAACATCCCTCACAAAAGCAAGATAAGATTCACACCCTTTTTCAACCATACGCTGAGCCTTTAAATAAGAAATCACTCTGCTAGGTACATGCTTTATAGACCCTCTCCACTCAACTTTCAGAACTCCGGGCATAGCTAGGGTCACGGTCTTAGCGTGACAATCAAGAATCGCATGACATGGGGATAACCAATCCATGCCCAGTATCACATCAAAATCAACCATACTGAGTAACATCAAGTCCACTCGGGTCTCCAAACCCCCAATAGATATAAAACATGACCGATACACACGGTCCACAACAATAGTATCGCCCACCGGAGTCGAAACATGAACAGAAGTAACTAAAGACTCATGGGGCATATTCAGAAAGTGAGCAAAATACGATGAAACATAAGAGTACGTGGAACCAGGGTCAAATAAAGCCAAAGCATCACTGTGACAAACTGAAATAGTACATGTAATCACGTCATCTGAGTCCATAGCATCAGGCCTAGCCGGAAGTGCATAAATACATGGCTGGCCTGCACCTGCTCGACCTCCCCCTCTAGGGCGGCCTCTAGCTGCCTGACCACCACCCCTAGCTGCCTGAGTAGGTGGTGAAGTGACTAGGGCCGAAGTCGAGGGCTGAACCCTCTACTGATATGAACTACTAGGGCGACGGTGACACTTCCTCCACTCGTGTCCGAACTCCCCACACTCATAACAATCACCTGGAGCTGAAGATGAAAACTGACGAGAATCCCTTCCACCATGATAACCACCAGACGAACCATGCATAGAAGAACCCTGAGAAGATGATGCTCGAGCGGAGCTCTGAGCTGGAAGGGCACTAAAAGATGAACGTCCCCGATGAGAACTGCGAGGACCCTACCCCGAAGATACACCACTGTAAGCTGGGCAAACTGGTTGTGGAGGTCTAAATGGACGACCTCTGTTGTGCTGAAACTGCCCTCTAGAAGGGGCACCACTGAAGCTACCTGATCCCCGAGGCCTCTTAGCCTCCCTCTCCTCACGCTCCTGCCTACGAACCGACTCAATGTCCTGAGTTATGTCAACAGCCTGCTCAAATATGGCTCCGGACACTCTCTCTCTGGTCATCAAAATTTGAAGCTGATACGTGAGACCATCTACAAAGCTCCTGATCCTCTCCCTGTCAGTAGAGACTAACTCAGAAGCATGTCTAGCAAACTCGAAAAACCTCATCTCATACTGAGTGACTGGAAACTCTCCCTGGCGCAGCTGCTCAAACTGCATGTGCTGCTCCTCTCTGTGGGACTGAGGAACATACTTCTCCAAAAAGATCGTGGAGAACTGTTGCCAGGTGAGAGGTGCTGAACCAACCGGCCTACGCCTCTCGAATGACTCCCACCAAGTGAAAGCAGCACCAGGAAACTGAAATGTAGCAAATGAGACCCCGCTGGTCTCCAAAATACCCGCAATACGTGGTATCCTCTTGAATTTATCGAGAAAACCTTGGGCATCCTCACCCTCTGTGCCAGTGAACATCGGAGGCTGAAGTCTACTGAACCTCTCTAGCCTACGCTGCTCATCCTTGGGCATAGCTGGGACTACATAATCCTGAACTGGGGCAACCGACTGGGCTGGGACTACCCCCGGTGCCTGAATACCCTGTACAATCTGCTCAGGTGTCTGGGCAGCTAGAGTCTGAATGCCTCCCCCGGCCTGAGCTGCAGTGGCAATAGTAGACATAGCAACTGCCTGAGAACTGGTGCACACTGTCAATATCTGAGCAAGAGTCTCCTGAAGACCCGAAATAACATATAGGCATTGCCGGTGCCTGAGCCTGTCCCGCTGGAGCACCCTCGGCGGGAACCTGGTCATGAATGATAGAGGGATCCTGTGGTACTGCGCCGACTGCTTCACGGGCTGGTCCCCTAACTCCACCACAACCTTGACCCCTTGTGGGTCTGGCTGTGTCTGGTCACCCTAATCGGTATTGCGTGTCCTCACCATCTGTGAGAGAATGAAACAATATGAGTTTAGGTTTCAAGAACCGATAGATTGGCACGAAAGAGTTCAAGATATTGAGATTTTTCCTAAGAGTTCTGCAGCCTCTCGAAGATAAGTACAGACGTCTCCGTACCGATCCGCAAGACTCTACTGAACCTGCTCATGACCGTTGAGTCCTATGCAACCTAGAGCTCTGATACTAACTTGTCACGACCCCAATTCCTAACCGGTCGTGATGGCGCCTATCGTGGAACTAGGCTAGCCAACCATCACATAACTACTCATTTGTTCTATCATAATATTTCAAAAATCAATAACAAGCAGCAGAACAAAATAAAAATAATTTCTTTAAGTCTTTACGCCCCAATAATATTAATCTAATAAACTAAACAATCCTCCCAAGACTGGAGTCAATGATCATGAGCATCTAAGATATAAACTAACTCTACTAATGTCTTAATAAACGTATATGAGTCAAATACTAATACTATATGAAGAAGGGAAATGGAGAAGCTGCGGACGCTGGGCAGCTACCTCGAAATCCCGTAAAGCTGCTGCTAACGAACAAAGATGGCTACTGCTCTGCACTAGTACCTGGATCTGCACACAGGGGTGCAGGGAGTAATGATGAGTACGCCAACTCAGTAGTAATGAAAATAAATCACAGTCTGAAGTATATGAAACACACAACACAAAACACCAATCCACAAACAGTAAAACATCAAGTCTCAATACAGTATACATAAGTTCGAAAACCAATTTCCGGAAAAATCCTTTGAAACAAGTATATTTTCCAATATCTCTCAATAAAACGCTCAGTAAAACCAGTTTGAAAAATGAAGTGAATCATAGTCAAAAACTCAGTAAAATATCATCATAAATCTGTCCCTCAAGCCATAATCATCTCTCAAAACATTTCCCTCAACACCTCACCATCACTCAGTATCAGCCCAGTGGGCAACCTCATAGTCACTCAGTATCAGCCTTGCGGGAAATCACTCGCACTCAGTATCAGCCCCGCGGGAAATCACTCGCACTCAGTAGGTACCTGCGCTCATAGGGGGTGTGTACAGACTCCGGAGGGGCTCCTACAGCCCAACCGCTATAAACAAGCCACATCATGGCATAAATCACTCACAATATTGGCCCTCGGACTCTCTCATATCATAACATCCTCACCATATTGGCCCGTGGCCTCACTTAGTCAGACACTCTCAACATGCCACTCGGGCCATAATTATACCGGGTTCTCGACCCAAAAACAGTGTTTCATTTTCAAGAAATAATATCAAAATACTCTGAGTGTCAAAACAATCATCAAGAAAAGACTGAGTGAAAATCATAACATGTCAAGTGAGAAAAATAGTAAAAACATCCCCCAAGGGGTAAACATATCGGCACTAGGCCCCAAACATGGCTTACATCCCAATCATATCAAAATATATCAATACTATTAAGCATAGGCTTAAAAATCGGGTTCGCAACTCAACAGTTTCCTAAAAAGGAATATATTTCCAAATTTCCAATCTTTTCATTCCAAAATCCATGAAAGGATGCAAGGTCCGGGGTTTCATGACAAGATTTAAAGACATTACTTACCTCAAACTAGCCCGAAACGCTACTCTGCAACCCGCTTGCCTCCCGTATCAACTTCCGATTGCTCCAAATCTACCAAGATCATATTTTTATCATCAAATTATGCTAAAGGAATGAATTCCAATTGAAAAGTACCAATTTTAGCATAAAACCTAAATTTAGCCAAAACCCGACCCCCGGTCCCGCATCTTGAAACCCGACAAATTTTATACCAAAATGTTTTTCATCATCTCACGAGTCCGTACATATAAAGAACGCTAAAATCGGAGTTCGTTTGACCCCTCAAATCATCTCCTAAAGGTCTCATAATCTCAAGCCCTAACTCCACCTTTTTCTACTGATTTTCATGAATTAAACACTGATATTATGTTCCTTTATCACCTATAATCGAGTTTTAGGGTCCAAAATCCTTCCCTCAATGAAGAACAATGATTTCCTTTCTTCAAAATCGCCTCAAAAGCTCTCTTTCCGTACAAAAATGGTGAAAAGTGGGTATTGGTCGCGTAAAGTTTATTTAAATACTGCCCAGGTAATTATTTGTCGCGATCGCGATTCACAAATATTCAGCTGCCCAAAAATACTCTCCGCGATCACAACAAATCCCACATGATCGCGACAATTGCCACGCGATCGCGATGAACAAACCCCTGCTGCACTAACACCAGAAAACAACAACTTTCCCAAGGCCAAAATGCCCGTTAACCACCCAAATCAATCCCGAGCCTCTCGGGACCCCAACCAAATTTACCAACACATCCCATAACATCATTCAAACTTAGTTGCACTCTCAAAACACCAAAATCACATCGGATTCAAGCCTATGAACTTTGAAATTTCAAAAATCCACCAACGATGCCGAAACTATCCAAAACAACTCCGATTGACCTGAAATTTTGCAGACACATCTAAAATGACATTACGAACCTGTTCCAACTGTTGGAATTCCATTCCGACCCCGATAGCCTATTTTCCACTGTCGACCGGAAATCACCAAAAACTAACTTTCGGCAATTCAAGCCTAACTCTACACCGGACATCACAAAATTATTCTGAACACACTCCTAAGTCCCAAATCACCTAACGAAGCTATCTGAGCCCAAAATTACGCATTCTGAGGTCGTTTACCAATAAGTCAACTCTCAATTGACTTTTCCAACTTTAAGGCTGTTTTTAAAGACTAAGTGGCTAAACTCTCACTACAACCAATTTGATTTCAAGCCTACCAACTCTAACACATCAACAACAGTATAACCAACATATGACAAGTCTATAACAGTAATTATAATACAGGTTCTACGTAACGACAGACCGAGTCGTTACAATAACCTTAGCAACATCAAAATAATGGCCATTGACACAACACCATATCAATGCAGCATGGGGACAATTCACCTCAGTTGAATTTCAGGAAGGTAGCAGGCGACTATTTATAATATAGAGCCAACACTTCTTTTCAAAGGTAAGCGATGCCGAATGAACCTTCCGCCCCGGAGTAACCCACACAACCTCCTTATTGGGCACACAAATTGTTCTAAAGAACAATTGCCACATGGGCGGTTCTCTTCTATATGTGTCATAGTAGTCTTCTGCTTCAGGATTGTCCCTAAACACGGTAGGCCCTATGAATGGCCTCTATGGATGCGTCCACACTCTTCTTTTGAACTGTGCAGACATGGTTAACATGTTCAGGGCAATCGCATAAAACTCTCGAACAACCATTAAGTTGGCTTCGTCAGGTTCTTCAAAAAATATCCCCAACCCTTTCCCGACCAATTCACGATACATATTAGGGTAGTCATTTTGGAGGGACCCCATATCAATTCCCCTATTTGGTATGGGTTTCTTCGATGACTTATTACAGAAGAGTTCCAAGGCTGCACTGGATACGAACTTGTTATTATTAAACGGGCGAGCATTAGCAGAAGCTCGCGACTAGGATGAGCCAGCGTGACCACTAGAAGAAGCACATGTGGTTCTTCGTTTCTTGGATGGCGTCATAATACCTGTAACAAACACCAATATCAGCTAAAATCATGATGGGCGGACCAAGAGAGGTTACTCAAACTTCACCAGCACCATTGGTCACAAAATTACATTCTCAAACTCTTTGGGGCATTTATACAAACACCAATATGCACAGTCCTCCCGAACCCCCAAACAACAATTTTTTAACCCCCAATTTGACGAAAGATACACCAATATCACACCTAACCCATTATGGTGAAATTCGACTATCACCCCAATACAGGAACAAGTATAACTAGAAAGAAAGAACTAACAAAAATCTACTACAGTTCAAGAAAAAAAAAAGAAAAAAACTAAATTAAGAGGGGAAAAACATCTCACTTTCCTGGGGGAAACTTGTGAGGATTTGGGTTGGGGAGAAGAAGAAGGAAATCACTGTCAATTGATGGTGGGGATCTATGTAAGAGAAGAGATGAGAGAAGAGGGTAGGGTAGGGTTGTTGAGAAGAAGGGGAAATGATGGAATTTTGAAATTGGGGGTGTTTAGGAAGGGGGAATCAGATTTTAGGTTACAAAGAAGGGGGGTCAAAATTTCTTAAGAGAAAAAGAAGAAAGAAAAAAAATCCATATAAAACGGGTTACCAGTGCGCGGTCGGTGAGCAGCCGCGCACGTCTGGCAGTGAGGGGCAAAAAATGAGCGGCCAGGTACGCGTCCGTGCATGTTTTTTTTATTTAGTAAAACTACATCATAGTATACAATAATTTCTATTTATTCTATGGTATGAAGAAATGTGAAGTAAAAAGAAAAGAAAATCTAACTAGCAGAAGGGTTAGAGGTAGTTCTGAGTTATAGTCATCATATTGACTCATCGAGCATCCTCAACTAATTTTGATGCTCGAGGATTGCTGCACAAATCCTCCAACAAGATACGGTTTTAGTATGTTCCCATTTACTTTGAAACAATCTGTTCCATCTTGGTTCTGGATCTCAATTGCCCCGTATGGTGATACATGTTTCACCATATATGGTCTCGTTCATCTAGACTTGAACTTTTTCGGGATATAATCTAAGTCTAGTACAGTAAGACTCTGTCCCCTTCATGAAACTCCTTTGGCTTAATCAAACGATCATGCCACCTTTCAGTATTTTCCTTTAAAATCCGCGCACTTTCATACACGTCCAGTCTGAACTCTTCCAATTCATTAATCTACTCCAACATGTGATCAACTGCAAGACTAAGATCAAGATTAAGCATCTTAATTACCCAACTAGCCTTATGTTCTAGCTCAACAGGTAGGTGACGACTGACCATACACTAATTTGAATGGCGAAGTCGCTATGGTCATTTTGAACGCAGTTCTATACGCCCATAGTGCTTCATCTAACTTGGCAGACCCATCTTTACGAGAAGCACTAACCGTCTTTTCAAGAATTTGTTTTAGTTCCCGGTTAGCCACTTCGACTTGCCCACTAGTTTGGACATGTGATTATAGGCTATAATTACATATTAGTCAATTATTACACTCTAATTTATTGCACCTTAATTGAGTTTGAGCTTTAATCGCTAGTGTTTTGCACTAATTATGTGTTTTATGCCTTGTAGGAGTGATTCCGAGCTATGTAGATGTTATAAAATGAATTAAAGTAATTTAGAGCTTTGAAGTCTGAGTAAAAGCCCAAGGAATTAAGTTGGGATCGTGTTCGGGGATCAACAGATGATAGTTAAGAACGAACGAAGAATCGAGTAAGCATATCGCGCATTGTCTAGTAAAATGCACATAACTCTTCGCTCAGAACTCCATTTAAGCTCCACAATATATGGTTGGAAAGCTAATTAAATGGGTACAACTTTTACGTTTTAAATTTTTCAAAATTTCAAACATAACAGGATGAAATATGCGGTCGAATCCGCGGTAGTGGATTCGGCCGCGGATGTGAGGCAGAACACTGGGTAAAATCCGCGGCCGCGGACGTTCTGACCTGAAAAAGTATCCTTTTTCGCGTAGGAGAATGTATAATTGTTTGGGCCCGACCCTACTTGGTATATATATGGGAAACAGTATTTTGAGGACCTTTGACATACTTTTGACATAATTTAGGCCTAAGGAGGCTAAGGAGATTGGGGATTAGACCTAAGGAGGCAAGAACACACTAGGAGCAAGGCGGAGAATTCTTCTACGAGTTTTTGACTTCCTTCTTCCTATTTTCCATATGTGGTTATGAATTCTAGTATTGTTATGTTGCATACTATTATGAATAACTAATTTGTTATCTGTGGTTTGATGGAACCTATTGAAGGATGATTTTCTTGTTACGTTAATATAGATTTGCCGTAGTATTTTTTCTATTTGTTCAACCACGTTATTATTGTGGTTGATTGAAGGGCCCTCAATTAGCTGTGCCTATTTAGTATGTATTATTCGGGAGAGAGTGCATATTTAGGTAGTTGTTGAACAACATCAATCCAAAACGTATATGAGGGATCAATACGGAGGTTTAATGGTGGGATTAGGGATAACAAAAATTTGGTGCGATCTGAGTGAGTTGTACTTAATGCCATCTAGCGTAATTCGGGAGAATATATCTAGTAAATTGTGGTAATTACTCGGGAGAGAGTTACAACAGTTAGAGTGCTCATGGTCGATAGAGAAGACTTAGGCAAATTTGTAGAAAACGTAGCGGAAAGGATTCCGTCAATAGGAGAAATCATAACTCTAGACCTCCTTAATTTTGTCTCAAATCCTTATCCTTGTTAATTGATAGTTTTATTGCTTTCTAGTATTTGTTAGTTAATTAGATAAAATTAAACATTATAATCTTTATAATTAGGAAATTGTTTGGACATGCTTTTCTTAGCAATATTGAACAACTGTAGTTAAACCTTAGTTCTTTGTGGGATTTGACTCCGAACTTGTAAACCGGATTATATTTGCAACGACCGCTTAGTCCTTTTTTTAAGGCATAGTTGGGTGTGATCAAATTTTGGCGCCGTTGCCGGGGAACTAACGGTGTAGTTGTAGGTGTACATATTTCTAGGTTGCAAGTTTGAACTTCTATTTTTGTTTTCTTGTATCTGTTTATTTTTAATATTTTTATTTTTTACTTGAGAGACATGGAATCATGGAATTATGAGAGTTTTGATGTTGGTAATTCTACTTTTTATCCTCCTTATGCATATTGTAGAGGAAATCACCCATTGCAAAATTATCAAAATATTTCCGAGAGCGAGTTATGTGCATCAACTCAATCTTATGTGTGAAATGTGTGTGATATATGTGGTGGTCAAGATGGTCACTTTCATGGTTGTGCATATTTTTCTTATCCTCCCATAATCTCTTGATATGATGGTTCAACTTTTTCTTGTGAAGTTATTAGGAACAAAGAACTTGGGGATGCGGACCTGAAGGAGATCAAGGATATGTTAAAGTGCCTTATGGAACAAAATAATGAAAAACAACTGCAGATAGAAAGGCAAGAGGAAACTATTCGCAACTTGGAAGCTCAAATGAGTCAATTGGTTGAAGTTTTTAATTCTCAACAAGGCAATTTTGTGGATAATAGCCAAGAGGAGCGTGAATTTGAGGTGCTAATTGAGGAGGCCAGAGTAGAACATCAACAACCTAGCCAACTACAATTTGAAGATGTCAATGTTGAAGAAGTGAGACTAGAGTCAGCCAAGGACATTGAGGATATAAATTTTGTTAACTCTAGTATCATTGATGTTGAGGATGCTTAAAGTCCTGAAGTTCATGTGTTCGAGCGCATTGGTCCTCACTCCAAGAATTTTTCCACATTGTGCTTGGATGACGATATGGAAATAGAGTTATCCGAGTCGATTGCGGAGTCAACGAATGAGGAACAAGGTGCCTACATTCTAAAAATTTTCTTGCCAGAAAGACAGGATTACACACCTCATCTAAAGGCCAAGAAGTGCAAAATACTACATTGTTCCCTTGGGCCAGTTAGATTCTTTCCACCACCCCATGAACATAATCATAATCTTGAATCAAAACTTGGGGTTGAATTCATAAGCTCAAGGTGAAGGCAAAAAGTGATTCACGTCGTGCCGCGATGTTAAATCAAACGCTTGTTGGGAGGCAACCCATCTTTACTCTTTTTATTTTTATTTTAGTTTATTTTATTTATTTATTTATAATTATTGTATTATTCTTGTAGTGTCGATTTTTTATTTTTAGGAGCATGGAACGCAAAGCTGTTGGAAGGATGCAACAAAAAATTAGATGGTTGGAACTAAGTGTGAGGTACCCGCACGAAGGACCGGGCTTGAGAGAAGCCCGAGTACCCCATGTGATGCTAGTGCTTCGACCTTTGGCCTATTAGGGAGTTTCTTTTACCCTCTTTTATGTATGGGTGTGCATTGGGGACAATGCACAATTTTAAGTGTGGGGTGAGGAGATTGTCTAGGTGACTTTCCATACTATTTTAGTTGTATTAGTTTAATTGATTTTTTTTTTACAAAAATAGAAAAGATTGGACTTTTCTCGACGATGAATCTATTAGAAAATTTTCTTGAGGGATTTAAGTCGAAAGGAAAAAGACAAAAAAGATTTTCTTTTGTTAGGTAGTTTAGCAAACCCCCCTTGGTTTTTCTTTGTGCCACGGTTCTTTTTCAAGGGTTTTGTTTGAACCGGGTGTAGTTAGTTTTTTTTAGGAATAAGAGCCATTGTGTTGTACTTTGAATTGAAGCAATATCTCTTGACTTTGTTATGCCTTGAGAATAGTGAGTACTTTGGTTGTGACGCTTAGGCTCAGTTTTTTACTCTTGTATAAGTAACCTTAAATTGTATAAGCTTAACTTCGCTTAACTGCTTTGACTAGGTTGTCTTGATGAAACCAATCCTGAGTGAGTTATGTGCCATGTGTGTGTGAGGTTTGTGTGTTATTTTGTGCATTGCATTTGATGTCTAGAACTTGCCCCGTGTGTTCGCAAAGCGAAATAGTAGTTTTGTTCAGTCTTGGAAGTGATATAGACATTTTTTGTTGAGCCATATATATATTTTACCTGCCTAATTGTTATGTATCGTAGTTAAACCCTTTGAGCCTGTAATCTTGTTTATTTTGCAACCACATTACAAGCATTACCTATTTTTTTGAATTAACCATCTATTTGAACTTTCTAACCTCTCATGAGCACTTGAATTGTTATGAACTGTGTAAAAGTTAAAGTGTGGGGTGGTTGGTTTGGCTTTTGAGTGGAACTAATGAAATAAGAAAGGTGCACGGTTTTGAAAAAAGTATGAGCCACTTGAATTTTAAAGGAAAGAAAAGGAAAAAATAGTTGTATTGCTGTGAAAAAAGTATTACTTGATAAGTGGCGGCTGGAAAGAAAGACGACCTCACCTTATCTGGTGTCAGTGAGAGCTATTTGAGTATCCCCCGTTGACCTTCTTTTGTAGATAGAATCTTCAATGAGTGGAAACAAGCAACCTTACTAAGAAAGGTGCTTGTTGAGTAAGGCCGGCTTTCGATCCCAAGCCCCTTTACTAGGTTGGGCGCTTGAACGCATCTTTCTCATATCGATCAAGGCTTTCCTTGAGTTTGAAATAAGGGGCAAGAAGCAAGGGCGTAGAAGCTGCACGAAGTTGCGCCTTAGCACAT